>CM074719.1:597161696-597377538 GCA_037306005.1 Rhinophrynus dorsalis
TCCTGAATGAGTATTCTAAGCAGGGCTTGGACTCTCCTTCTCTTCTTTGCAGATTAACCCTTCGCCTTCCAGATAAGTGCATTTTAGCGATTTCTGAGGTGAAATTTTAATCTTACACACTGTATTTGGGTGATTCCTTATATTTTAAACGTTTTGACACGTTAGAGTCACGTTTAATCCGTTAGAGTTTGGGGCCAGGCCTAAGACTAAGGACGCTCGGGTCTCTGTGTCCCCTATTGCGCACTGTTCCTCATGTCATTCAGGGTTACCTAGAGAATTCTCAGGTCATTTATGCCCAGCATGTTCTGATGTCCCTGAGAGTCTTCCAGGGACCTCCAGCCATGCATTAGAGCCAGTTTGGGTGCAAGAGTTCAAGGCTGCAGCTAGAGACCACCGGTCTACAATGCAACTCTTTTCATCCCAGTTACAGGGGGTCTTCCACTCCTGGCAGACCCCTTCTTCTGTCAGATCTTCCCTGCCGAAACCACAGGGAGTACCTAATGTATCAGATTCCTCTCAGGAGGAACTGTTGGTGGATTCGGATGTTGACAAATGTTCTGTTGTGGGCTCCTCTCAGCTTTGAGGCTGATCCTGATCCCTCGGCTGAGGGCTTGATCAGAGCCAACTTAACTACTCTAAACATTGTCTTAGTTCAGGAGGTTTCTTCGGATCCCTCTGATGTATTTCAGGAACCTAAAAGGCCCTATACTTGTTTTCCACCTAACCCCACTCTTGACTGCCTTGTATCTGAAGAGTGGATGTCTCTGGACAGGAAACCTTCTGTTTCCAAGAAATTTGCCAAGCTTTTCCCCTTCTCTGAGGCGGTGCTTGCTTAGTGGGTTCATCCCCCCAAAGTGGATCTAAGTCCCCACTGCCTTGCCAGTTGCTGATGCTTCCGCTCTGAATGACTGGACTGACAAGAAACATGAGGTCTCCCTCAAGTCCATTTTTGCCACTGCTGGTACTGCCATGTGTCCAGCGTTCACTGTGGCATGGGTGAACTGGTCCATTGCGGTCTGGACTGAACAGCTCACCCTGGCTGTCCATCAGGATGCTCCCACTTCTGATATGTTGCGGCTTCTTGCCAACATTTCTGAGGCCCAGCACTATGTTTCTGCTGCCTTATTTTATGCCATCTGTTTGGTGGCTAGGGTTTCCACCATGTTTGTGGTTGCCAGACGGGCTCTTTGGCTCAAAATCTGGTCTGCTGACACCGCTTCTAAAAGAACCTTGCTCTACTTGCCTTTTCAAGTAACCTCTTTGTTTGTGCCAGATCTTAAGGCTCTGATTAGTGAGGCCACAGGGGGCAAGAGTACCCTTCTGCCTGTGATCCCCAGGAGGAAGATGCCTCTCAAGCATAATCTGCTTTTTCGTTCCTTCCAGACTGAGACACGTCCAGTGAACCAGTTTCCTCAGCTCTGCGTTCCACCTCCAAGCCCAAACATCAATGGAAGCCCAAGGTCTCCTCCAAGCCTAAGGCTTCCAAGCCGCCTTCGGCATGCCTCGCCTAACCCAGGTCCCCACTCGGCTGTGGGTGGCCATCTGCGTCACTACCACAACATCTGGGAGGATTCAGTGGTGGACCCGTGGGTTTTACATGTGGTGGCGGAAGGGTACAGCATCCCTTTCGCCTCTCTTCCTCCCTTTCGTTTTTAACCCTTTCATAAGCCTCAGAGCGTAGAGAGACGCCATCCTTTCAGTGGAGCTATCCAGGCCCTTCTGGACAAGAATACTCAAACCTCTTTGTGGTCTCCAAGATGGACGGCGGCTGTCGTCCCAATTTGGTTTTGAAGGATCTCAATTCCTTTGTGATTGAGACTCATTATCACCAGGGGTCCCGAAGTATGGAGATTGCTGCCATGTCCCCGGGGGGAATTTCTTGCCTCTCTCTGAATCTTCAGAGTCAGGCAGTATCTCAGATTTTCCTGCGACCAAGGGCATTTTCAGTTTTCAGTTCTTCCCTTTGGTCTGACTACAGCTCCTCAAGTCTTCAACCGCATCTTGGGAGCTTTAGTATCCGTCCTCCATCGGGATGGCATCAGAGTTACTTCATACATGGGCGACCTGCTTCTGAAAGCCCTTTCTACGGAACTTCTTCATAAGCAGGTTCAGGACTTCATTCATGCTCTCACCCATCACGGGTGGATCATCAACTTGGACAAGTCAGATCTTGTCCCATCCCAGCGTCTGGACTTCTTGGGCCTTCTCTTCGATACTCAGCAGAGCATGGTGTTCCTCATGGACTAGGTGGCTCACCAGATTGCCCACAGGGTTTCTGCTGTTCTGGCTTACGATCCAGTTCCAGCCAAGAAGCTGTCCTCTCTAGTGGGGAAATTCATCTCCACCATAGAAACGGTCCCATTTGCCATGGCTTACACCAGGGAACTCCAGAGGTTTGTGATCCAGGTGTGCAAGGGTTAGCCGGACCTTCTGAAGACATCAGTATCTCTCCCTCTTCATGTGGAATGGAGTTTGTTGTGGTGGCTCGACCTCTTCAATTCAAGGGCAAGTCATGGTATCCTTCTGGACTATGGTGACAACGGATGCCAGCCTCTCCAGCTGGAAAGCATCCTGGGTCACCTGAGTGCTCAAGGTCGTTGGTCTCCTGAAGAATCTCTCCTTCCCATCAACGTGTTAGAGCTTGGGGCGATATTTCATGCCCTTCGTCATTGTACACCCCAGCTGGAAGAATGCCCAGTCCGGGTCCAGTCCGACAACGCCACGGTCATGGCTTACATCAACAAGCAGGGCGGAACAAGAAGTCTCGCCGCTTGGTTAGAGGTCAAGGCTATTTTGTCCTGGGCAGAAGAACATGTTCCTGCCATATCCGCAATGCACATTCCTGGCGTAGACAACGTCATGGTAGACTTCCTCAATCGACACACGGTGGACAGCAGAGGGTGGGAACTGCACCCAAGGGGTCTTCCTTGCATCGATTTGATGGCGACAAGACACAACTGGAAGGTTCCGAGGTTCTGTTCTCGCTGGAGGGATCCTCTAGCTCTAGCTGTGGATGCCATGTCCATTCCTTGGTTATTTCCTCTGGCTTACATCTTTCCTCCCCTTCCCATGTTGCACAGGGTTATGGAAATTGAGACTGGAGTGTTGTCCAGTCATTCTGATTGCTCCGTACTGGCCTCGAAAGGCTTGGTTTCCGGAGCTTCTGGATCTGTCAGTTGTGGAGCCGTTCCGGCTCCCTTGCCATCTGGATCTTCTTTTACAGGGTTACCTGCGGAAGGAGGCTGTTCATCGTCTGTCTTTGACGGCTTGGAAATTGAATCCTCGATATTGAAGAAGAAAGGTTTTTCTTCTGGTGTAGTGGCTACTATGCTCAGTGCCCGCAAACCTGTTTCTTCTAAGGCCTACCATCGTGTCTGGTCGACCTTTCTATCTTGGTGTGCTGATAGGGTCCTTTCTCAGGATTTTGATCTGCCTACGGTCCTGGCTTTTTTGCAGGATGATGTGGATAAGGGCCTCAGTGTAAGTTCCCTTAAGGTTCAGAATTCTGCTCTCTCTGTTTTCTTTCAGAGGTGCATTGCTATTCTTCCTGATGTCAAGGTTTTCTTCCAGGGCGTTTCTCATACTTGTCTTGCTTTTAAGACTCCCGCTTCTCAGTGGGATCTTAACTTGGTTTTGGGCATCCTTCAGCACCCTCCCTTTGAGTCCTTGGCTACTAGTCTTCTACGCCTACTGACGTGGAAAATGGCCTTTCTCCTGGTGTGCGTGTCAGTTCGCCGTGTCGCGGAGTTACATGCTCTGTCTTGTAGACCACCCTTTTTGGTGTTTCACAAAGACAAGGCGGTGCTTCGCAGTTCCCAGGAGTTTCTCTCAAAGGTGGTTTCCAAGTTCCACATTAATCAGGAGATTGTGGTGCCTTCTTTCTGCCCTGACCCTACCTCTGACAAGGAGAGGGATCTCCACTTGTTAGATATGGTGAGTTGTCTTAAGTTTTATGTACATCACACAGAGTCCATTAGACAGTCTGACGCGCTGTTCGTCATTCCTAAGGGCCCCAGGGCAGGGAGACCTGCATCCAAAGTGACTATTGCGTCTTGGATCAAGTCCACTATTTGTGAGGCTTACGAGCTAAGGAAGAAGCCTGTTCCCTTTCGGATCACGGCTCATTCTACTAGATCTATTGGGTCTTCTTGGGCCTACAAGAATCAGGCCTACGCTGATCAGTTGTGCAAGGCTGCCATTTGGTTGTCGGTGCACACCTTTTCGAAGCACTTCCATGTTGATGTGCTGGCATTGGCTGACGCCAGTTTTGGGAGGAAGATCCTTGAGGCAGTCTTGCCTGTCTAGGATCTTCTTCGGTTCTTTGGTGCTTCCTTCATTTTTGAGTCCTGTTGGCTCTAGTTCAGTGCGCTGTGTAACAGTTCCTGGGGTGTTTTTACCCCTGTTCAGTGTCCGTTGACACTTCAGTTGTTTTGTTGGGCTATCTCTGATCTGATGGTTCATATCTGCTCTGGTGATTTTGGGGGCCTTGCACTTGGTCCTTGCCTTACTTCCCACCTATAGGAAACTCAATATTTGGACATCCCAAAGTTACTAGTAACCTGTGTTGGACGACAGAGAAAAGAGGATTTTAATCTTACCTGTTAAATTATTTTCTCTTAGTCCATACAGGTTACTGGTCTCCCACCCTGTCAAGGGACCATGCTTGGCTCTCCTGTGGCAGACCGTGGGGGTCCTTCGGGGTCATGCTCACAGGAGTCTTCTTTTACCTTCTACTATCTAGTCAATAGTTAGCGTCTCAAATCTTTCTGTAGTTGGTTGGCTAGCTGCAGCCAAGGAAGGAAGGTAGGCTCCACCCCCTGCATAAATTTCTAGAATTGTTCCTGCCTAGTTAAAGGGGTGGATCGCCTATCCAAAGTTACCAGTAACCTGTATGGACTAAGAGAAAAGAATTTAACAAGAAGACTAAAATTCTCTTATATTACTAACAAATTTCTAGAATATAGATAGTTTTTGAGAAATGAACCTTTATTAGTTGATGGTACGGTGTGGCACTTTATGCTAAAGGTAAGAGGTGTTCGTTCTCCTTTAATAATTCACAATATGTTGTTCATCTTCTGGCAATCGGAGAGAAACAACATATTGTGAATTATTAAAGGAGAACGAACACCTCTTACCTTCTTGTGACCAAAACTCCTAATGGATCCCATGTATTTTGCTGCTGTGTGGTTGTTCAATCTTTAGTGAGGCATGGAAATTATGTCCATGGAGGGGGAGCCAGATTTCCCAATAGGCAGAATAGGCAACTGTAGAGCAACACATTTTTAGGGGTGCCTCAGATGTTCTGGCCACACCCACATTCTGGATTGTGGGTGTGGCCAGGGAAATTTCAGTGTCCCATCTTTAGTTTTATTGCCTCTTTACAGGATATTAAATTACCCCTTGGATGCTTGAAATATTTAAAATCAAGAAGGAATGCTTTGGAGATCTCTTGAGCAACCAAGGGTTTAAATCTTTTTTTTTGTCCTTGGCCCAAGATTTTTTCTATTCCAGGAAATAGTGGATGGGACTAGGGGTGGGGCCATGTGAGGAATATAGATGTGGCTATGGGTGGAGCTAAGAGCACCTAGAATTCCCTGCCTGCAGGACCCTGGGATGTAAATCCAGTCCTGAATTTGCTATGAGGGACACAGTACCTCAAAATCTGCTAAGCACTTGTAAGTGGGTGTGCAGTGCTTTTATAGGAGCTGTCATGCCCACCTCAATGGAAGTGACATGCAGGACTGACAGGGTTATCAAATGATCAGACACAAAGGCAAAATTCATAGAAGCCAAATAGCATTGTCTACCCACAGTAAGGTAAATGGGGTTTTATCATTAGGGTGTGTTAGTTTGCCTTTAAAATAATACTTTCTCAAATTTCCCCTGAGCCAGCCACCCTTCAGTTCTAGATTGGGTAAACTGATAAAGGGGTTCTCTGTGGAGGTGGTCACACAAAGAGATGATGCTGCAAGTTGTTGTTGTGTCGCTAATGCTTTGTAACACATGGCTTACTGGAAGCAAAGCAGTTCATCTGTTTTCTGCTAATGTGTTGGTTTCAGGCCTTGCACGAGAAGATGTGGAGTTTGGCTGCTCCTCTTTTCCTGAAGCAGAATTCGCTGACAGCTGCTGCAGTTAAGCAGGTGAGTCGGGAGTTGTGTTTCAGACCCGTTCTAAGAAAAACATCTGTCTGAATGTTACATGGTCACCTGCTGTTAAAAGGCAGTTGTATAGTAACAATAAGTGGCTCTTAATTTGTTTATCGAAGAAGTTGCCAAGGTAGGTATCCTTCACACAGTAGTCAGTTGTTGCTAGTTCTCTTCTGTCCGCTCTGGGACCATGAGATAATGATCAATCACTGGAGGAGGCAGGCAGACTCCCCCTAAGCCTTGATTAAGTCCCACCTATCTTCAATTGTTTGGAGCCTTTCTTTTGCATTTTATTCACCTCCCTGCTAAGGACAAGGACATCTACATCCTCAGAAAATAGCTTAAAACTACTAAGGGTATGGACAGTCACTTCCTCTGGATATCTACAATGAAAGGGTTAATAACTGGGACTGTGACGTGCTATCTGGAAGTCGTCAGTTCCCAGTAGGAGCTCTTAATTGGGAAAATCAGTTGCCTAAATGAAGTCGTCATGCTTATTATGCTTAATGTTGTAATTTATATGGCACCATGCATCAATGAACCACCGCCCAATCTGGCGAGTGGGCAGGTGGGCCACGTAGCTGTTTTTTTTTTTTTTTTTGGTTTTTGTTTTGTTTTGGTTTTTTTTGGTTTGTTTTTTTTCTCCCCAGCGATTTGAATTTTGGGATGGCAGAGCGGCATGTAGCCATGCTGCCGTCCCAGAATTCCATGACATTGCCAGGACCGTCACTGGTTCCTAAGTTCTGGGACCTAAGGTGACAGTCCTGGCACGTCATGGGTCCTAAGGGGGTTAAGAGCCTAGATCTCAGCCCCACCTGCTCAAAGTTTGAAAGAGGAGAATCCCCTTTTTCAAATTGGGTACGCTTGTGTTTTGTAATTTCCATTGATTTCACAAACCCCTGACAGTGCTGCAAGATATGGGGAGGAAGGAGATTTTAAAGAGCTTCTGTAGCTGTCCCCCTTCCACCTACAAATTGGGTTTACCTTGGTTTGATGAAATCAAGACTATCATGTCAGACATTTTTTTCCACCTTGAATAAGATCTTGTAACCAGCAATATTTACGTGAAAAACAAATGTCTTGGAAAGAATATTAAAAAAAAAATGTAAAAAAACAAACAAAAAAAAAACTGTCAATGCATGGTTGCATAAATGTGAACACAGTTTAACCAGTACTTTCTGGAAGCACCTTTTTCTATGATTACAGCAGTGAGTCTGTTTGGATACGTCTGTATCGAGCTAGCTTTTGCAACTTTATCCCATTTGTCTTTGCAGAAGAGCTGAAGCTCAGACTGTGAGAGGATCTGCTTTGGCCAGCCCTCTTTAGGTCAGTCAGCAGGTTTTCTGTAGGACTGGTCAGTGCTCTGACTGGGTCATATCCGTGTACCAACAAAATGATTCAAAGCAATCGTAAGTCGGCGCTGACTTGAAAGCCACTAGGGCTCCCCTTGTGGCTTTCAAGTAAAAGCAGACTTCTGATTGCTGTGAATTGTTTTGTTGGTTTACAAGAGTAATTGTCTTTTGTTGATGTAAAGTTGCAATTTCAGTAAGGGCGCGTAGACATTTGATATCGACTATACACATTAGGTGATAACAGATGCAAAATACACCGAGTGTGAGCATAGGCAGGTAGAGTCTTTAAAAAAAAAAAAAAAAAAAAAAGGTACTCTTAATGATGTGCATTTTTGGTACTAACTGCTTAATGTACAGGTGACAGGAGTAGGAATGTAAGAAAATAGAAAATATTTTTATTTTTTTTCCTGTTTGCTCCACCTTCTGGAAACATTTAGTGTACACCAGGCTAGGGGGTAGAAAAACAAATGACCCTCATTTAATGCATTGGGTTTTCTTCCCAAACTTGGTATGCCTTTTCTTGTGTGTACATTTAAGTGAAGTTGTCAAAAGAAGCAAGGAAATTGAAAGAGTGCGGTCAGTGCAGCGTTGTGGTCCTGGCAACCCCTACTGTATATCCACTCATACCACTGGGGTACCATTTTACTCAGGATACCTTTAAATACCTAGCCTAATTTGTATTCTGTGGTTTTCGGGGATTTGGGTATATTTGAAATTAGTGTAAATGTGGGTGGGGAAAAAGACCTGTCCCTGAAATTTGAATTCTGTGTATTAAAAAAAACCAAAAAACAACAACAACAAAAAAACACAAGGAGTTACACTACAAAATGGGAGTCATTTTGCATTGGATACCCCTCTGGCACTCAAAGGGTTAAGCAGGGTAAACCTGCAATACATATATTTTTCATATTAATAGATACCCTTTTAAAAAACTATTTAATATCTGGCTAATTATGGAAAGCGGGTTAGTATTCTCTCTGCCAGTGGAATATGCATAATGCGATTTGTAAAATGGATACACTGACCATGCCTCGATGGCCATATTTGATCCCCATGGACCTTAGCTTGGATGACCCTGATCTAAGCCTTTCTGCAAGCTGCTCATATGTCTGACTCAGTGGGCAGTATATGTAAAAGTGGAGCGATGTTGTTTTGGAGCAAACCAGCTTTGCCATAGGGGACAATAAACATTTCAGGTTATTTAAAGCAGAACTTTCACCTATTAACAAGTCCCCATGCAATCATTAAGCATATGGCGAATAGTTTGAAAATACATGTCTTACCTATAAAAAGTGACACATTCTAAATAAATATTTACCGTTTGGAGACTGACGGGTAGGTTAATGCAGTCTGCGCGCTTGCGCCATCAGTCCCTTCCGGTTACCATGTGGCACGCTGCAGTACTTTACAGGAGACCGGGACTGACGGTACAGACACGCAGACAAGATGTTACCTGGCTTCCCGTCTCCAAAGCGTAAAGATTTCTTTAGAATTTGCAACTTTTTATAGTTAAGACATGTATTTTCAAGCTAGTCACCATATGCTTAATGAATTCATGGCGACTCATTAACAGGTGAAAGTTCCGATTTAAATGGAGCCTTTTTAATGCCTTGTATGTCAGAGAGGTCTCCAATGCATTGCAAAGCAATGTTTTGGAGGCCTCTAGCATTCAAGGAGCTAAAAATACCCATTTAAATCAATTGGGAATCTGGGAAATTTTCATTTGTACAATGAGGTGCAGTTGATTTACCCCAGAATCGCACCATTCCACTAATACACATACGGCCCAGTATCTTTACACCTTGAGCTCAAAGAACAGGCACACATTGTGGAATAAACTGCACCATTGGGATAAATAAAAATTGCCCTTGAATGCAAGAGAGATGTCTGATAAATTGCTTCACAATGAGCTGTAGACATCTATGGCATCCAAGCAGGGGTCATTTCTTTTGGCCCAGAAGCTCTTCATTTTGCTTTTTATACATATGCCTTGTTTGTTTTTAGTGTGGATCATTGTGTATTACAGAGACCTCCAAATGAAACCTTGTAGCTGTTTACGGGCCTTGGGTTTGGTCAAACCGGCCGTTCATGCAGTTTAAGTTGTGATTTGTTGCTAAACATCATAATACTGAGATAATCTTGAACAATGAGGCTCAGTATGTTAGTTTATGTAGCAAACCGCCATGTAGTTTGTTAGCGTGGCTATGGATTGCATGCGCTAGTCCATATAAACTAGAGCATGCAATCTTACAATCTTATATACTTATATTTTATTTTCACGAGAGTGCTTGCCTTTAAAGAAATTCTGTCATCTAAATCTACTTTTGTGATTTTGAAAGATTTTTCACAATCACCTAGATGATGTATTAACCGCTTTTTACTTCGAAAACTAGTTTTTGAGTTATTTAAATTTATAGATTTTGCTAATTAACCCCTTAAGGACCGGCGGTCCTGGGACATTTCCGTCCCATAATGACCGCATAGGAGCACTTGGACGCGCCGATACACGTGACCTGTCGCGTGTATCGGCGCGTCATTATGGGGCCTGATAGAGATCGCTCCGATCTTGGAGCGGTCAATTTCAGGCCCTATTTTTACTTACAGAGCTCCGGGTAGAGCGCTGTAAGTAAAAAGTACGTGACATACTATGACCGTCATCGGTCCTTGAGTATTTCAAGGACCGTGACGGTCCTGGTACATCAAGGGTCCTTAAGGGGTTAAGGCATGACCTGCAGACGCCTTCTGTCTTAGAAATGCTTTAAAATCTTAGGTATAATATGCACATGTGTAATAATATGCAGGTGTACATTATACCCCAGATTTTCAGGGAAAACAAGGGTGCTTGTGTACAATACACACCCATGTTTTCCCCGACACACTAAAAAAAAGTTTACACTTATTCCCTCCCTCCCCTGCTTACCCTGATCCTCCTCTCCCCCTCTGTAGTCCAATCCAGCAGCCTGACAGGGTCACAGCGGGATCGCTTGCAGCATTGCACTGTCAGGACCTCTTCTTTTAAGCCAATGGTAATGTCTTGTTAGGACCGCAAGGCAATACTAAGATATTACTGTATACACCTGTCTTAGACCTACATTAATTACCTCTAGAACTCACGGACACTTAACACTTCCAGTGCATTGCTGAACAGTGTCAGTTAGTGGGGGAGACGAGGTAAGGCTAAGACAGGAAGGTGTCTGCATGGTATGCCTAATCTATATTAAATACTATTACTCGATTTGTTTTCCAACTAAAAAATGGTGATTGCAACATATAGGTAGGTGACTTTGAAAGTTTTCAAAATCATCAAAGTTGTTTTTCGTTGATAGTATGCAAATTTTCTCTTCTATTTCTTTTTGTACTACCTGGCCCTCAAAATTTCTCAGTCTGGGCTTCGGGGGTTGGGGAGTTTGGATACCCCTGTTTGCTGGGCTGTTTACTGATGTCATTTTCTTATGTATGCACCTTTGTTTTCTATTCAGTTTCTCTGATTTTCTTTTAGATACTGGAGGAAACATACAAGATGGAGTTCATGTACAGTGGGCTTGAAATAAGACAAGTGGCCATAATCCATCACATGAGGTTGCAAGCAAAAGCCCTACAGCTGCTTGTGACAGCTCGGACCACCAAAGGGTGAGTGAGCCTGCTGGTCCTGTACACTGAAGGGTCATTAACCCCTTAATGACCAACCATGTGGCCAGCAATTGAGGACCGCGGTGCTTTTTTTTTTTTTTTTTTTTCTTCCTTTTGCTCAGATAGATGAAGGGGTCCCTGAATGGCGTGCAGCTGCGCGGGGTCCCATGAATTCCATGACATACATAACTGTCATGGGTCCTTAATGTACATTTTCACATGACGGTTATGTACATCATGGGTCCTTAAGGTGTTAATGGGTTTCATAAAACCCATTTAAACTATAGGCAGTGTGCTCACCTCTATGAAAACAGAGTTCTCATACCTTAAAACTTAGCCAATCTCTCTCCGTAACCTCGTGGAGATCTTCAGGGCTGGATGTCTTCAGCTCCTCACTTGGCACTTAAAGGGATAGTAATACTTCGTTTTTTCTTTATTTTATTTTGTAGGCATTAAAAAAAACATGAACGATATAAGTCTTATCTCTCAAACCTTTATGGTTTAAGAGATATTCACAAACAAAGTTTCCCCTCCCGCCCCTTTTACCTAGTGTAAGCCATCTCTTCTCAGATTTGAATCTGGTTGTAAGACCAGACAGATAACAGCAGGGGATAATCTTCTTTGTATGAAAAGAATGAAAGCTCTTTCCCCCTTGACAAGTTTTTCAGCTTTTTCCCTTATCTTAATTGAAGATTGTCCCTCTCTGCAGTCTACCTGGGCACCTCCCTTCTGATCTGGCTGAACGGGGGGGGGATACTTTGCTTGTGAATATTCTTAAACCATAAAGGTTTGAGAGATAAGACTTATATCATCCTTCATGTTTTTTTAATGCCTACAAAATAAAATAAAGATAAAACAAAGTATTACTATCCCTTTAAGGGAAAGGAAGCCACATTGTTCTCCTTTCCATAGAAGCCTTATGTCTGTGAATACTCTGTCACAGGGCTTCTATGAAGTGGATAGCTCCCATAAGTACATAGTGGGGAGCTGACATCACCCAGCCCTGCATATCATAGCAACCTGCGGGGACGTTGGAGAGGGAAAATGTGCGTTTAAGTTAAGGGAACTCTGTTTCCATGTCTGTGTGGATACTGCCTGGTTTAAAAGTGCTTTATATTAATCGTTTACTGTTTCTTTAATGTATGGCTTATAAGGAGATACAAAGGTTCTGCTGGCTTTATATAGGGTGGGAAAGTGCATTTGAAGCAGTGGTAGGGAACATGAGGCCCTCCAGCTGCTTCTGGACTACAACTCCCATCATTCCCTGCTGTTGCTCACCCCTAATCTAAAGGTACCTATAAACTCAGCAGTATGGTTACTGGAAGGCAGCCTTATTACTCAGTGATTAGGTTGTATGCTATCTGCGTGTGTATGGACTAGCTTTTGATTTTCAGCATTCATCCTTGGGACACACCAATGGTTTGCTTTCTCAGCATAATCACTGCTTGATCATAGGTGAGTAATTGCTGTCTCTGTCATTGTGATTGATCTACCTGTGCTTAATCAGGGATATCCTGGGGTGTGTGCACATGTATATGTGCTCAGCCAGGCTGGCCCTACCAAAATCCCCAGATGTGCACTGCCATTGGATGTATGTGGTCTCAACCAGCCAAACGATGGCAATCTCTGTATAGATTTGAGAGATCATATCTGTTTTTTGCCTCCTATATAGCAGTTTATACTTGTTGTACTAAATTGTATTCCTCCTCTTTTTCTCCTTGGCAGTGCTGAGCCTCTCCTTGGTATGTGTGAAGACTTTCTGCAAGAGGTGGACTTCTTTCAGAGGTGAGCGAGCTTGCCACTACTTAGTCTGGATCATTCTGTCTAGGTTTTTTCCACATTGGTACTTAAAAGTGAAAAATATCTTATCAGTATAAAGTCCCCTTTATGACAAATGTTGGTTTCATGTTCTCCTGATTAATTGTTTTATTGTAAGTCAGTCTGTTGCAGTTCAAGTTTCATGGATCTCTTCCTATAGGCACAAGGACCTTGGTCTATGACCCAATCATACTGACAGTCACAAGTGTTTCTGTGAAGTTCTCCTTAGCCCATTAGGTTTGTAATGTTGTACAGCCCTTTGGCACTCAAAGAGTTTAAAGAAAGTGGGACATCTTAAATTTCCTTTTAAAGGGAAACTACAGTGTATTGTAGTACTAAACAACACTCTTAAAGGGATAGTAATGTTTCACAAATACAGCAGCACCAATTAATCTTCATAGTAGGGCTTAAAACTTGAAGTCCTTTGCTACTAGCCAGACCTGAAAAGTTACTCGCCACTGCAAGACATAACATACCCACCAGGGCTGAATTTCTACTCGCCAGGGCTAAATTTTCACTCGCCATTGGCGAGTGGAAATTTTGAGCCCTGTTCATAGTATTTGGGACATGGATAGTGTTATTTCAATACTGTCAGAGTTGTAGTTCAAGAGTAATCCCCCTCCTGCCCCTTTTACCTAGTTTAAGCCACCTCCCCTCAGATGTGGAATCTGGTCTTAAGACCTGACAGATCACAGCAAGGGACAATCTTCTTACTGTGAGCATAAGGAAAACCCTGATGCCATTGATAGGTTTTTCAGGTTTTACTATGAAGATTAATTGGAGCTGCTTTTATTATGAAACCTTACTATCCCTTTAACTCTTTAAGTACCACAAGGGTGTACAATGCATTACAAGGTTAAGGTTAAAGGTTATTATGTTTAATTGAAGAACTTGCCAAGGTAGTTGAACTTAAAGGGATAGTAATGTTTCACAATAAAAGCAGTTCCAATTAATCTTCATAGTATTTTGTCCATGGAGAGTGTTATTTCAATACTGTCAAAGCTGTAGTACAAGAGTAATTGAATGATAAAGTATCCCCCTCCCGCCCCTTTTACTGATGTAACACTGCTCACCTCAGAGCAGCAAGACTGTCCAGATGGATCACAGAGAGGGACAATCTTCAGTGATCATAAGGGATAAACCTGTCAAGGGAGGTAGTGTTTTCCTTATGCTTACAGTAAGAATATTGTCCCTTGCTGTGACCTGTCCGGTCGAGACCAGATTCCACATCTGAGGTGAGCAGTGTTACACTAGGTAAAAGGGGTGGGAGGGGGATACTTTATCACTCAGTTACTCTTGAACTACAACTCTGACAGTAATGAAATAATACTCTCCATGGCCCAAATACTATGAAGATTAATTGGAGGGGCTGTTTTTGTGAAACATTGCTATCTATTTAATACAGCAGTCAGAAATATCTATTTTTATTGAGTTGTTTTTTTTTTCATTGCATTGCATTTGCCTGTTCTGTGAGTACCAGAGTAATGCATTGAAGATGTCTCTAGCTTTCAAAGAGATAAATGATGTTTTAGTTATTTTATACTTTCTAATGGTGTATTGTATTGGACGACAGAGAAAATACAGGTTACTGGTAACTTTGGGTAGGCGATCAGCCCCTTTAAGTAGGCAGGAACAATTCTGAGAAGTGACTGCTGGGTGGAGCCTACCTCCTCTCCTTAGCTTGCAGCTAGCCAATCCCCAACCAGTAAGCTTTGTTCCTTGTTCAAGACACATGCAAGAGAACAATTCTGCTATAGTTCCAGCTTTTTTTATTATTTTTCTATTAGATATGGGATACCACCATTAGGCGGATTACCATCACTGACAACTCCCATCACCCAAATGTGGATAGCTCAGTTTACCAGGTGCTTTTGTGGACCTAAGCCTTGGGGGGGGGGGGGGGATCTTGGCTGCAAGTGCTTTCCCCAGGAGTTGCCCTCTGTGGCTTCTTCTTGATATATGGTAATCTGAAGACAGGAGATCTGTTGAAAAAGGTGAGCACCCTTTGAGTACTGAGGTCCACATGTCCTATGCTTCCCCTCCGCACAGGGGTCTCATTTGGAGTTCCTATTACATACTCATGCACTCATTGGGTTTATCTGTATGTCTGTGAGATGTTTGGAGCAAGTTTCTGTAGTAAACTTAGTTTTGTTCCTGGAGTTCAAGGCTGCTACTAAGGACCTTAGGTCCACATTGCAACTCTTTCCATCCCAGTTGCAGGGGCTCTTTCATTCTTGTCAGGCCCCCTCCTCAGTCAAGTCTTCCCTGCCCGAACCTCAGGGAGTACCTGACGTGTCAGATTCCTCTTAAGAGGAACTGCTGGTGGATTCAGATCCATACATACATGGATGACCTACTTCTGAAAGCCCCTTCTGCGGAACTTCTTCATCAGCAGGTTCAGCAATGCATTCATGCTCTCACCCATCACGGGTGGATCGTCAACTTGGACAAGTCAGATCTTATCCCATCCCAGCATCTGGTCTTCGTGGGCCTTCTCTTCGACACTCAGAGTAGCATGGTGTTCCTCACGGACAAGGTGGCTCACCAGATCGCCCACAGGGTTTCTGCGGTTCTGGCTCAAGATCCAGTTCGAGCCAAGAAGCTGTCCTCTCTAGTGGGGAAATTCATCTCCACCATAGAAGCGGTCCCGTTTGCCATGGCGCACACCAGGGAACTCCAGAGGTTCGTGATCCAGGTGTGCAAGGGTCAACCGGACCTTCTGAAGACGTCGGTGTCTCTTCCTCTTCATGTGGAACTGAGCTTATCATGGTGGCTCGACCTCTCCAACCTGCTAAAGGGCAAGTCCTTTCTGGTACCCTTCTGGACCAAGGTGACGACGGATGCCAGCCTCTCCGGCTGGGGAGCGGTCCTGGGACGCCTGAGCACTCAGGGTCGGTGGTCTCTGTAGGAATCTCTCCTTCCAATCGACATATTGGAGCTTCGGGTGATATTTCATGACCTTTGACATTTGGACATCTCAGCTGGAAGACTGTCCGGTCAGGGTACAGTCCGACAACGCCACGGCCGTGGCTTACATCAGCAAGCAGGGCGGAACAACAAGTCTCGTCGCTTGGTTAGAGGTCAGTGCTATTTTGTCCTGGGCAGAAGATCACATTCCTGTCATTTCCGCAGTACACATTCCTGGCATAGACAACGTCATGGCAGACTTCCTCAGTCGACACACAGTGCACAGCGGAGAGTGGGAACTGCACCCAGAGGTGTTCAACCTCAAATGGGGTCTTCCTTACATTGACCTGATGGTGACGACACAAAAGGAAGGTACCGAGGTTCTGCTCTCGGTGGAGAGACCCTCTGGCTCTGGCAGTAGATGCGATGTCCATGCCTTGGTTATTCCCTCTGGCCTACATCTTTCCTTCCCTCCCAATGTTGCACAGGGTGTTACAGAAATTATGACTGGCGCGTTGTCCAGTCATTCTGATTGCTCCGTACTGGCCTCATCAGTCTTGGTTTCCAGAGCTTCTGGATCTGTCTGTGGTGGAGCCATTTTGGCTCCCTTGCCATCCGGATCTTCTACAGGGTTACCTGTGGAAAGAGGATGTTCATCGGCTATCTTTGATGGCTTGGAAATTGAATCCTCAATATTGAAGAAGAAAGGGTTTTCTTCTGGTGTGGTGGCTACTATGCTCAGTGCCCGCAAACCTGTGTCTTCTAAGATCTAGCATCTTGTCTGGTCGATTTTTCTGTCTTGGTTTGCTGACAAGGACCTGTCTCAGGATTTTGATCTGCCTACAGCCCTGGCCTTCTTGCAGGACGGTGTGGATAAGGGCCTCCGTTTGAGTCCCTTAAAGTTCAGTGTCTCAAATCTTTCTGGAGCTGGCTGGCTAGCTGCAGCCAAGGAAGGTAGGCTCCACCCCCTGCAATAAATTCTAGAATTGTTCCTGCCTACTTAAAGGGGCAGATCGCCTACCCAGAGCTACCAGTACCCTGTATGGACTAAGAGAAAAGGATTTAACAGGTAAGACTAAAATCCTCTTTTTTTTTTTTTTTTTTTCTTCTTCTTCTTCTTCTTCTTCTTCTTCTTCTTCTTCTTCTTCTTCCCTATCCCCCTCCCCCCTCCCCCAAACAGATGTTTTATCACCGAGCTCCCTCACATGCAGGATAGTTTTTTGGATAAGCTGTTGGATCTCATGCCAAGACTGGTGAACTCAAAACCCCTGGAAATGGTTAAAATCCTTCAGACTACCCTGCGCCAAAGCAGCTTCCTTCGCTTGACTCTCCCAGAACAGGTAATGAGGATCACTTGATCAGCGTGAGCTGTGGGAGGGGCCTCAGTTTTTTTGTGTTCTTCAAACTTCTTATTTTTCATGTTTTGAGTGAAAAAGTACAAAAGTTGCTTCAAAAGAAGTATTATGTTGCACACCCCATAGGTCCTTAACCCTTTGAGTGCCAGAGGGGTAAGCAACGCTTTGCAATGCATTTTGGCCCTCAAAGGGTTAAATCCAGAGAGTAGTAGTTTATATACACAGAATGCTTATGCTCACATATTGGGCCTACTGTTTAACCGCAAACTGGAGCAATTCTGGTACAAATCCCCACTGATTTAACTGGGACCTCTGCAGTCCCTTCAATGCTATAGAGGTCCCCCAATGCATTGCAAGGTTAAAAAATAAAATCAAAATCCCGGTCTAAACTAATAAGACTTTTTTTTTTTTTTTTTGATCTCTTAAGATATCTTTCTGGCACTGAAAAGGTTTTAAGATGCAGTGTGTTTAGATGTATATTATAGGACTTTTCCTGTGGAGGAACACAAAGATGTTTTCTTCAAAGGTTATCATAGCTGAAACTATTACGCTTCATGGTGCTTCTTCATAACAAGTTTGCTGCTCCTTTAAATGCACTCTGCAAAAGAGTTTACTGCTTTGCAATGCTTTGGAAAACTATCTAGGGGTTAAAAGCCCCATTTATATATGAATGTGGGGACATTTTACTTGCCCCTATGATGCAGTTGGTTTGCTTAACCCCTTAAGGACCCATGACTGTCTTGGACCGTCATGGGTTGTTATACCCTTAAGGACTGATGGCTGTGCTGGACTGTCATGGAATTCCGGGCTCGGGGAGGGCAGAATCGGATTTGAGAAAAATAAATGGTCCCTGGTCCTTAAGTGACTGCCACGTGCGTGTGCGGCCGGCACTTAAGGACCACAGACCTTTTTTTTATTATTATTTATTTATTTTTTTTGGTCCAATTCAGGGCTCCCCAAATGGCGTGCAGCCGCGCAGGGACCCCTAAATTCCATGACGTACATGTACATCCTTGGTCCTTTAGGGACCTACACCCCGTGACGTACATGTACGTCATTGGTCGTTAAGGGGGTAAAAGGATAGTAATGTTTCACAATAAAAGCAGCTCCAATTAATCTTCATAGTATTTGGGCCATGGAGAGTATTATTTCAAAACTGTCAGAGTTGTAGTTCAAGAGTAATTGAATGATAAAGTATCCACCTCCCGCCCCTTTTACTGATGTAACACTGCTCACCTCAGAGAAGCAAGACTGTCCGGATGGATCACAGAGAGGGACAATTTTCAGTGAGCAAAGGGCAAACCTGAAAAACTTGTCATGGGGGCAAGGTTTTCCTTATGATCACAGTAAGAAGATTGTCCCTTGCTGTGATCTGTCCGGTCAAGAGACCAGATTCCACATCTGAGGTGAGCAGTGTTACACTATGTAAAAGGAGCAGGAGGGGGATACTTTATCATTCAGTTACTCTTGAACTACAGCTCAGACAGTATTGAAATAACACTTTCCATGGCCCAAATACTATGAAGACTAATTGGAGCTGCTTTTAGTGTGAAACATTACTATCCCTTTAAGCAAACCAATTGCATCACAGGGAGAAGTAAAATTGCCCTAAATTCATATATAAATGCTGTTTGTGTGAAACATTACTATCCCTTTAAGTTCTTAGTACATTTGTTCCTATTTAAGATTGTCTGTCTGATTTAAATCATTGCAATTTTTTTTATCCAAGTAAATTATAAATCTGCATAATATTTCCTCAGATCCACAAAGCTTCAGCAAACATCATAGAACCAGCAGAAGAGTCTGACAACCCCATTCGCTTCACCTCTGGCTTAGTCGTAGCCCTCGATGTGGACGCCACTCTAGAACACGTGCAGGAGCCACAGAGCACCGTGAAAGTCCAGGTGTGGTAATACAGAAACTGAGTGGGGAGATGCACTGAGGTGTGATAAAGAGGTGATAACGTGGAGATGACTTCTCCAGTGATATAACTCATCCAATTACTATGTTATTTTATGGAGCCAATGCACTTATGAAATTCTAGTGCATTGGCTACATAGATAACATAGGCATTGGAGAAGTGATATAATTTGAGAAGTTTTCTTCACTTTATCACACCCCCATGGTATTGCAGGGGTTAAAGCTAGTATCTCACTGTCGACCAGTGGGGGACACATGGACCAGGTGTTAAAGTCCCTTCACTAGGAGGAAGAAGAGAGAAACATGTGGAGGCGGTAGATACCCTCTTGTCTCTACTTATCCCCTGCCCAACTTCACATCTTTTCAGCTTTTACAGTGTATTAGAGGAGAAAAGGGGGCTGGTCTTTACGGGCCCCATATTTTTATTACCTTCATTGTTTTTCTTCTAGAATTTGTGTGTGTGAGGGTGAATAAGATCTTTGGCCAGACCATCCACCCCTCTGCTGGGCAGCCTTCACCTGTCCGTTGGTACCTTTCCATCAGTGCTTTGTGGAATAACCTGACTGCAATGTTATGCACTGAAAGAGCCATTTTGCATGAAAACACCTCTTACAGGGTTACTATGTTCGTTGTTGAGTAACCGCTCTGCAAGAGTTCTCCATTGTTATGCATTTCTTAGTGTATCGGGAAGCTGATAATCCTAACCTCTCATAGTATGGTGAAAACTGGTATAGAAACAGTCACCTCCTTCATCTGTTACGTAATGGCATTTCAAAGGACTTAAAGGGTTAGTAATCCCCAAAATAAAGTATTTGGAGAAAGTCCTATCTCTCTTATGGTTTGAGAGATATCCTCCTCTAAAGTTTCCCTTCTCCAGATGTCAGCTGTAAAGCTGACAGAAGGAGATCCGTGTCGGTCGACACGAGGAGGCTCTTCAGCAGAGCCGCAACAGTGATATTGGAAAATAATTACTTCATTGGAACGGTCTACAACAGCGGTTCTCAAGTCCTGTCCTCAGGACCCACTAACAGGCCAGGACTTAGGGATTTCTCTGCTAGAGCACAGGTGTGGTGATCAGAGGCTCATTCACATTGATTAACTCACCTGTGCTCTAACAAGGAAATCATCACATCCTGGCCTGTTAGTGGGTCCTGAGGACAGGAGTTGAGAACCACTGGTCTACAAAGTGTGCTTGCAAACCAGGCACACTTTGTAGACCTTTCCAATTAAGTAATTATTTTCCAGTAACGTGATTTCGGCTCTGCTGAAGAGCTGCCGGCTGGTCCCCAGGACCGGGATCTCCTGCTGTCAGTAGTATGCTGACATCAGAAGAAGGGGAGGGAGGGGGGAACTTTAATGTGGATATCTCTCAAACCATAAAGGTTTGAGAGAGATGATTTTCTCAAAATACTTTATTTTTGTAAAATCTGTCATATAGAATAAACTTTATTTTGGGCATTACTAACCCTTTAAGCTATTTTTGCGACCAGAGGGTTAGGTAATGGCAACAAAACGGTCACCGTGTTAACTGATTTTATAACCGGAATGTAAAAATTGGCATTTTATTTGAGTGTTAGTTATGAGAGGATTACCATGTTAACATGTTGCTATATTGATAATAAAAAGGTCACCCCTTTATTATACTGAGTAATAGTAACAAAATGGTCTCCATCTTAATCCTAATGGTAATTAAATGGTCTCCATCTTACCCTCTTGCAGTCTTGTTTCTCTGGCTAATGGGAGGAGCACAGCAGTGAATATTCACTTAGAATTAATAAAACCAGGGTATTTGCTGCTTGTTGTTCTGCTAGACACAGCTCAGGAATACCACTGTTTAATAATTGCTATTGATTTAAATGTGACTTTTAAAGTATTGGATGCCTTAGAGGTCTCCATGCACTGATAGTTGCCTTCCATAGGCTGCTCTGGCAACAACACAACCAAAAATAGGCCACGGAAGTACTTCACCTCCAAAAAATAAATGCAGTTTTGACCTGTAAAAACTTTTAAATGAAGCATTTCCCAGAATTCAGAATGTCATTGTTTTAGTCCCCAGGAAAGGTCCTACCAAAAATGAATTTTCAGTGTTCTGCTAAAGAGTTCTCAAGCACCTTGAACCAACAGTCTTCTATAGACTTCTTTAGCAACAGCTCCACCCTAAAATTTTAGGCCATAGAAGTACTGCACTAAAAAAAATACAAATATTATTTGTAATCTCTCTTGGATGCTCTAAAAGTCTGCATCGCATTTAGGTGACTTATACTACTGTAGTAATAGCACGACTCTGAAATGTAAGTACAACATTGTTTTATGTGTAATAACTTTTGAGTGGATTATCTCCCAGCAGTGGGATTACCATTGTTTTATGTATTAGGAAAGATCCCATAATGCTTTGTGTGCAACTGCAGTAGCTGAGTAGGAGACACTCCAGTAACTGCGAGCAATCCTCTTCTCTGACATTTTATTGGAGGAAACAACTCCTCCCACTAGTAGGCAGGGCACTTCAACAAAGAGCTTTCAGACTCCTCCTATGTTCTCCTTCACCCCCAGCAGCTCCACCAGCAATTCATTTATTTCAGTTGTCTTCAGGCAGGAGGAATGGGGCTGGTCTCAGAGTAGACCAATATATTGCTATTGTATGCCTTTTTATTTCTCCCTGGCACCCATGCTCTTCAATTCATGTCTTGTTTGGGATCTTTTTGTACAGATTGCTTTATTTTTATATTTCAGGTTCTATATCCAGATGGCCAGGTCCAGATTATCCACCCAAAGCTAGCGGATTTCCGGAATCCAGGGCCTGGGAGGCACAGACTGATAACCCAGGTTTATCTGTCACATACAGCGTGGACAGGTAAAGAGCATGTACAGGAGTGTGTGGATTGTTCTACAGAAATTTGATTCATTTGTTCGGTAAAAAGTATCCCAATGTGTCTAGGTTTTAATGTGAAGGTTTTGCAGCATATGTAAAGTCAAATTTAGTTTTAACCCCTTAAGGACCATCTGATGTGCTATGACTGTCATGGTCCTTATAACCTTAAGGACCGGTGACGGTCACAGCATGTCACATACTTTTTACTTACAGTGCTCTACCTGGAGCGCTGTAAGTAAAAATAGGGCCTAAAATTGACCGCTCCAAGACTGGAGCGGTCTCTATTAGGCCCCAAAGCAGCGCGCTGGTACAAGTAACACGTCACGTGTACTGGCGCATCGGCAGGGATCAAAGCGGTAATTAAGGGAAGGTAACTTCCCTGGGCCGCTTGTCCTTAAGAGGTTAAAGGGATAGTAATGTTTCATAAAAACAGCAGCTCCAATTAATCTACATAGTATTTGGGCCATGGAGAATGTTATTTCAATACTGTCAGAGTTGTAGTTCAAGAGTAATTGAATGATAAGTATCCTCCTCCCGCCCCTTTTACCTAGTGTAACACTGCTCACCTCAGATGTGGAATCTGGTCGTGGGACCGGACAAGTTGCAGCAAGGGACAATCTTCTTACTGTGAGCATAAGGAAAACCCTGCCCCCCCCTTGACAGGTTTTTCCTTATGATCACTGAAGATTGTCCCTCTCTGTGATCCATCCAGACAATCTTGCTGCTCTAAGTAGTGTTACATCAGTAAAAGGGGCGGGAGGGGGATACTTTATCATTCAATTACTCTTGAACTACAACTCTGACATTATTGAAATAACACTCTCCATGGCCCAAATACTATGAAGATTAATTGGAGCTGCTTTTATTGTGAAACATTACTATCCCTTTAACCCCTTAAAGTGTTAGTAATGTCCAACAAAACGTTCTTTGCATTTAGAAGAGCTTAAAAAGCTGAGCTAAATGCAAAAAACATATCTCTCAAACCGCTATGGTTTAAAAGATCCAGGCGTTTTAAAGTTCGCTGTCTCCTACTGACAGCTGTAAAGCTTGTCAGCAGGAGATTTGTGTCGGTCGAAGCACACGTGTTAGACCATTCCAATGAAGGAATTCCTTGTAAGTAACGAGATCGCGGCACTTCTCAAGCGCCTCCGTGTCGACCGACACGAATCTCCTGCTGACAGCTTTACAGCTGTCAGTAGGAGAAATCAAACTTTAAACGCCTGTATCATTTAATCCATAGCGGTTTGAGAGATACATTTTTTTGCATTTAGCTCCGCTTTTTAAGCTCTTATAAATGCAAAAAACGTTGTTGGACATTACTAACACCCACGACGTTCCAGGACGGTCACAGCTGTCCTGAGCCCTGAATCCGTTAGTGAAAAGAAAATGCCCCATGGTCCTTAACTGCCGGTCCTTTATTTCATCTTCATCAATTCTTTTTACACTTTTATGTCACGGACAGTGAGCTCACTGAATTACTCCAGAGAGCTTTCTGTCTAGGACTATGAAAGTAGCCATAATGAAATAATGTTACAATATCCTCGTAGCACTGAGTGATCGGGAGGCATTCTTTTGTTCTGAGATAGCGATACATTGTATGACAATGACTGACAGAAAACGCACTGTAAACAGATATTGTGGGAGCTCACTGAAAGGAACCTGGAAGTATGTAATATATATATATATAATTATGTATATAGGTTTAGATGCATTTTGATTTTACCTGTTTTGCACTTGAATATTCAAAGTCAAAAAGGAAGTTGACTGTCACTTGAAAGACACCTGTTTAGGGTCCTAACTGCCCCTTGTTTTTGTCCGTTACAATAATTACTAGTGTTAGTGAGTCTGATTTAGAGGGAGAACTAGAGGACGTCTGGAGAAAATGGCTGCACTGTGTGTGTTTGTGTTAGTAAACATTGTACAATGGGAAAGGTCTCCAACACATTGCAAAGCAAGACCTTTCTAGTGTTCAAGGGGTTAACGTCTTGATTGCCAGGGAGGTATGCATTGGCTACCTTCATGGCACTCAAAGGGTTAAATTCCCCATTTCACTCACTGGGGATTTAGGGGATGGTTTTGTCCCTTATTGTGTAGTCTGTTTACCCCCCCCCCCCCATTACCTTCATTCTTCTTAGCACATCAGCCTCACTGCTTTGATTGATAGTCACCCCATTGTACAGCACTGCAGAAACTGCTGGGAACATGCCAACTGCACCAGAGGGGACAGCTAAGTTCCCCAGATTTGAAGTGGGACTTTTAATCCTTCGAGTGCTAGCGAGATCTTCAAAGCATTGCAAAGAAATGCATTTGAGACCTCACTTGCATTCATTGGGTTAAAAGCTGCACTTTACATTAACAGTAATTTTTTTTTTTTTTTAATTTGTGCTTTGGATTATCTCAAAAAATTGTTCCACTTTGTCATAGAATTATTCAGTGGCACTGGGTTTAGTCTATGATTAAGCAGTTTATACGTGAAATGGATAAAGTCTTCCACCATTACTGTTTGGGTGTCTGTGTGTATGTCCCTAAAATAAATATTGATTTTATTGCACACTGTAAGCCGTGACCTGAATGAGTGCAGTTGATTTGCCATTATACATACAGCCCATTGACTGGATGTTGGAGACATCTAGTAAAAGGGGATGTATTTTACAATGTTTTACTTGTGATTTGGTATAGAGAAGCCCAGTAGCACAGTGTCCTGTCCTCATTATGCTCTTAATAAAAGAAAAAATCCCACCCTGTTCAGTCTGTATGGTGGACCTTTCACCTTAAAGGGATAGTAACAATTCATTATTACTATCCCCCATGTTGTAGTCCTTAAAATTCTGAATTCAACGATACCAGCGGCATCTCTCAAACCTTTATGGTTTGAGAGCTATCCGCTTTCAAAGTTCCCTCTTTTTGTCTTTCCCCTGACATCAGGATTCTGACAGCAGGGGAATCCGGTCCCAGGACTGGCAGCGGCTCTGCAGCAGTGCTGAAATCTCGTTATAGAAACAGAAATCCTTCACTAAAATGGTCTTCTACGTGTGCTTGCAAACCAAGAACACAAAGACCATTTTAGTGAAGGATTCCTGTTTCTATAACACGATCTCAGGACTCCTGCAGAGCCACCCCTTGCTTACTGACCGGATTCCCCTGCTCTCAGCTAGAATGCTGACATCAGGGGAAAGCCAAAAAGAGGGAACTTTGAAAGCAGATATCTCTCAAACCAGAAAGGTTTGAGAGATGCTGTTGGTATCGTTGTTTTCAGAATTTTAAGGGCTACAACACGGGGGATATAGTAATAATAAAGTATTACTATCCCTTTAATTCTATATTGCATATTTGAAAACTACATTAAAATCTGTCTGTGTTAGCCAAAATACCAGAAAATGCACAAGGAGATTTTCATACTTGTTACCATATTCTAATTTCAGTTTCCATGCGGTACCAGTGATATTTCACATGCTAATGAAGCCTTCTCTGTGACCTGTCCTAGGCTAATGAAAGTTTTCAGTGACATTTTATATGCTATAAAGCTCTGCGCAGTACCAGGAAATTTTCACTTTCACTTTTCCCAGAAATAAGTGTGAATATCTCCTAAACTAGACATCTGCTGGACTTTTGGTGAACATAACACACAGGTCATTTTGAATTGAGTTTTCAAATATGTAAAGAAACTTCAAGGTGACAGGTCCACTTTAAGCTCTCCAGGACACAGACACATTATCCATCTCTTTACTCTAATTGGCCATTATCGTGCGTTTCCAAGTCTTTGGGTGCAGACTTAGGGCCACATGCAGCTACAACATTATCATGAGGTTGACATAAAATTTCCTTTGATTTCAGTTGGGTTTTCAACCCCTTAAATGTGCTGGAGACCCCGCTAGCATTTGTGTATATGATTCTGTGCATATTCATGTGTATATCAATATGCAGTTGGAAATGTGACTCTCACTTCTCTCTGTTCTTTTGTGCCAGAGCCCTGCCAGATTGAAGTCCGACTGCTTCTCGCATACAGCTCTAACAGAAGCAAGGTATTGACCAGGGCCTCCAAATCAACATGGGGAGAGAGCATGGACGCTGCACCCCCCGTGGAGAACAGCACCGAGGGCACGATACCATTCAGCAAACCCGTCAAAGTGTACCTCATGCCCAAGCCTGCCAGGCGGTGACATTCACCTGGGCATTAACTGATGGTTTATAAAGAGAAACAACAGACTTTGGTGTCTCCATCCAGAGGCATGTGTGGAACATTTCAACATATGCAAAGCTTTATGCGTATGAATAATTGGTTCATAACAAAACCTACATTGTCCTGGCTGTGTATCTACTCACACAGTGAAAATGCTCTGTAGGCCATATGTGTAAGAATAAAAGTGGAACAATTGTGAGCCTAAACAATTGCACCATAGGGGACCCAATAAAACTCCCTATTGACTGTGGCTTTTAAAAGCTCCATTTAATTCAGTAGGAAGTTTTGTTTGTGCACAGTGGTGCAGCCGGTTTTCATCCAGAATTGCTTCTCTTTTTGTCTTTCTGCATATGTCCGCGAGCGTTTACTGAAAAGAAAACATTCGGTATGTTTTAGTTATACACTTGGATTGCTGTTTTGGAAATCTCTCCTTTTTTCCTCGTTGTTTTATGTTTTGTCCTTAATATAAAGTATGTATATTTTCTAGATCTATTATAGCACCAAGCATTCATTTTTCCCCACCTAGGCATCATATTCTCTATGCACTCATTAAATGAGGAATCGTGTTGACAATAGCAAAAGCACGTTATTGGTGCACCTCCATATTTACTCAGTATTAAAGGAGAACTCTTTATAATAATCCCCCAATTACCTTACCTTCCAGCCATAAAATCCTATGAATTTTGCCCTTGCTGTTTAGCTGATTGAGGCGGACATGATAGTTTCTAGCAGGACCACCTCAATCTCTGCCCACTGAAAATGTTAATCTTAACCCTTTAAATACCAGGGGTGGTGTTCAACATATTGTAGGCTCATACAGTCTACCTGCTTTGGTTTGGGGGAAAAAAAGAAAGTCAGCAACTGTCATGTCTACCTTCATGGACAAGACCTGGATTGATCTGAAGATGTTGTTTCTTTAACAGAGGTACAATGGCAGAATTCACAGGGGTCGTTAGAAGTTTCTGATCATAGTGGGGGGGTATTATTAGGAGGAGTTAGTTCACCTTTAACCCCTTCAGTGCCAGAGGAGTACTCAACGCATTGCAAAGCAATGCGTTGCATACCCCTCTGGCACTGAAAGGGGTTAACTCAATATACTGTTGTATATAGTGATTGTGTTAAACGGATAGTAATGTTTCACAATAAAAGCAACTCCAATGAATCCTCATAGTATTTGGGCCATGGAGAGTGTTATTTCACTACTGTCAGAGTTGTAGTACAAGAGTAATTGATAAAGTATCACCCCCCCCCCCTTACCTAGTGTAAGCCACCTCCCCTCAGATGTGGAATCAGGTCTCTTGACCGGACAGCTCACAGCAAGGGACAATCTTCTTACTGTGATCATAAGGAAAACCCTGCCCCCTTGACAGGTTTTTCCTTATGGTCACTGAAGATTGTCCCTCTCTGTGATCCATCCGGACAGCCTTGCTGCTCTGAGTTGGTGAGCAGTTTTACACTAGGTAAAAGGAACAGGAGGGGGATATTACTCTTGAACTACAACTCTGACAGTATTGAAATTACACTCTCCATGGCCCAAATACTATGAAGATTAATTGGAGCTGCTTTTATTGTGAAACATTACTATCCCTTTAAAGTTAATGTTTTAGTCCTAAAATATCAGAACTCCCAACATTTCAAACGTCCAAAGAGGGACACTTGTGTTTTAGGAGGTGTTACTGGGGGGTGTGATATTACCAAGAATTTTTAGATTATTTCATAACCTACTGACACTTCTTTAGGCAAATGAATAAATTATTTAGAAGAAGCCCAAAGTATTCTATTTACACAGACTGATTTATATGCACACATACTGAAGTTTATACAGACATTAATATGAGTTTTATTGATGTGGAACAAAGTGATACACTTATATACACACACCACACAGTCTGATCTCCTAAACACAGGGACACCAGGGTGATACACTTATATACACACCACACAGTCTGATCTCCTAAACACAGGGACACCAGGATGATACACTTCTATACACACCACACAGTCTGATCTCCTAAACGCAGGGACACCAGGGTGATACACTTATATACACACCACACAGTCTGATCTCCTAAACGCAGGGACACCAGGATGATACACTTCTATACACACCACACAGTCTGATCTCCTAAACACAGGGACACCAGGGTGATACACCTATATACACACCACACAGTCTGATCTCCTAAACACAGGGACACCAGGGTGATACACTTATATACACACCACACAGTCTGATCTCCTAAACACAGGGACATCAGGGTGATACACTTATATACACACCACACAGTCTGATCTCCTAAACACAGGGACACCAGGGTGATACACCTATATACACACCACACAGTCTGATCTCCTAAACACAGGGACACCAGGGTGATACACTTATATACACACCACACAGTCTGATCTCCTAAACACAGGGACACCAGGGTGATACACTTATATACACACCACACAGTCTGATCTCCTAAACACAGGGACACCAGGGTGATACACTTATATACACACCACACAGTCTGATCTCCTAAACACAGGGACACCAGGGTGATACACTTATATACACACCACACAGTCTGATCTCCTAAACACAGGGACACCAGGGTGATACACCTATATACACACCACACAGTCTGATCTCCTAAACACAGGGACACCAGGGTGATACACTTATATACACAACACACAGTCTGATCTCCTAAACACAGGGACACCAGGGTGATACACCTATATACACACCACACAGTCTGATCTCCTAAACACAGGGACACCAGGGTGATACACTTCTATACACACCACACAGTCTGATCTCCTAAACACAGGGACACCAGGGTGATACACTTCTATACACACCACACAGTCTGATCTCCTAAACACAGGGACACCAGGGTGATACACTTATATACACACCACACAGTCTGATCTCCTAAACACAGGGACACCAGGGTGATACACTTATATACACACACCACACAGTCTGATCTCCTAAACACAGGGACACCAGGGTGATACACTTATATACACACCACACAGTCTGATCTCCTAAACACAGGGACACCAGGGTGATACACTTATATACACACCGCACAGTCTGATCTCCTAAACACAGGGACACCAGGGTGATACACTTATATACACATCACACAGTCTGATCTCCTAAACACAGGGACACCAGGGTGATACTTTTCTATACACACCACACAGTCTGTCTCCTAAACACAGGGACACCAGGGTGATACACCTATATACACACACACCGCACAGTCTGATCTCCTAAAAAGAGTGACACCATGGTGTGAAAGAGACAGAGGGATTTGGATCTCGGAGACTTTTCCCTCCAAAGAGGGACAGTTGGGAGGTATTGACTATGGCCTTCGTTTAAGCTTGCCACCTCACCAAGATACCCCAAAATAGGCAAGTCCTATCCTTTGTTTTGCCTTTTGAACTGAATCTTTTACAGAAGTATATAAATTTATGAATGAATATATATGTGCATCAATAATCTGCTTTTTGCTTTTAATTATTTTGGTCAAAATTGGTTTCACTTCGGCGGTGGTGGTGTGTGTGTCCCAGCGTAGTCTTATCCATAGGGTATGTATGGCCCTAGTGTATGATCTTGGCAATTGATGCTCCAGGGTGTCATGAATAATCCCTGGGTGTATGGGGAATCGTTTGGAGACTCTCTGCATAAGGGGAATCCACATGGCTCTCTCTTTGTGAGATGGATGTATGGACTTGTCTTTAAATGCTATGAGGCTGGTGTACTAAGAAGAACTGGAGTCATTCTGGAACAAACCAACTGCACCTTAGGAGAGAAATAAACATTCCCAAAATTCTCATTTACTTAAATGTTTCAATTCTCCAACACAATCAAAAGTGTACCTTACACACAAATGTCTCCGAAAAGGAGTAGCCACCCCTGGTCGTCAAGATCTTCAAATAGTGCGTGTTTTCATCTGGAGCACAGGTGGACTAAGTCACTTTAAGTGGTCCATCTCTGCTCAGTCCTGTATATCCTAAAAACATGCACTGTTGGTATCTCTTGAGGACCAGTGTTGGCTACCTCTGTCTCAGAACAACCATCACCAGATCACCCTTCTGATAATATATTCAAACATAAGAAGAAATCCACCTCAATATTCTTAGCTTATCATCAGTTGGATCAAATTGTCACAGATTAATGGAAGTTGCCAGAATGGAAATGGGTCATCCCAAAGAAGTTCTTCCTTACATATCATTACCTGAAGACTCCCATTTCTCTTATGTCTAGTGGAGGACACAGGGACCAGGGGATAGTTCTTCCACTAGGAGGCAAGGCACTTACAGTTAATCTGAAATTAGGAACGAAACTCCTGCCCTTCCTTTCCCACCGAAACTCTGTCCAGTCATCAGACTTTTTTGGTTTGGTCCTGAGAGGCAAAAGGGCTGTCTCATACTGGAGATGATTTTTGTTCTTTATTTTATATTCTTATACTTCAAGAACAGAGTACACATTATGCTCTCTAGGTATGTAACTACTTATTCCACGTTACACCAATCCTTTCACACCATTGTAAATGGGTAAGAAGGGAGATTCAAGCCAGGACATTCTACATTATTTATTCCTCTCATTAGAAGAGCGATTTGTGAAAGACACATACATTATCTTTTCATCTGGAGACACTCTGGGGTGCGTCAGTATTGAGAAGATCTGTGTCCTTTATGTTGGTGAGCTGTATTTTACTTCCTATCTCTTTGCTTTTCACATGTCTAAAGCCAGCATTAATGGCAATATCATCAGAACACATGGCTGTTCTGTTGTGTATATAACTCCCCTTAAAGAAACCAGTCTACACTGGAGGTAGGGTCAATGGAGTGGCAACAGGTCACTCCGTTTATTAATTGTTCCTACAATAGTCCCCAGGAACTTGAGGTTGCTCCTGAACGCAGCCGCAGTTAATCTGGGCCCTTGCCAGCTAACCAGCTGGCCTTGAATGCAGAGTGACAGCGGAGGATGCTCTTAGCGTGGTGACTTGCGCTCAACTGGCAACTCTTCCGGCAGTGCTTCTTCCTGTAGATGCGCCGACTGCTGCATCGGCCACTCAGTCTCTCCAAGGGCCTCCATCCGGATCACTCCCTTTCCTGAAAAACAGAACACAAAACAAACAACAAAAACACAGGGGCGGGGGAAGAGAGAGAAAAACTGGAACATCTTCATGGCCGCCGCCCACATCTTAGAGTCACGTCTGGTTACCATCTCACTGGAGGGCGGGATACTCTTGCAGGCCTTGCCATTACAGTAGGTGACTGCTGCTCTCCAGCAGTACTGACAGCTGAACTGCTGGAAGGCATCTCTGGAGGGTTGGGTTCAGGCCCTTCACTTTCAGGCATACTGGCTAGAGGGCTGATGGGCCAGGTCACATCATCCTCAATATTCGACTCTCGAATCGAGACAGCCACTGGAGGACCTGTGCGCAATTGATCCCTATGTCTTTTCACTGTAAGCCGTTGTCAGTCTGAATAACGTATGTCCAAGAACCTAGCACCTTGAGGATTTGATCAGCCGTCCATTTCCGTGGACCTTGATAATTATGGGCCCAGACTCTGTCACCCTTTCGAAAAACAGAAGCTGGCCAATCCGCCAGCAGAGGAGACTGGCAGGGAGGTCCAAACAGACAGGAGGCAGGCTTAAAAACATCCAATTTCGTGTGGAGATGCTTGCCGAACATCAGCGAAGCTGGAGACACCCCAGTGACAGCATGGGGGGGGGGTTGTCGGGTAGGCAGACAAAAACTCCAGGAGAGTCTAGGTGAGATCAGTAGAAGGAGCAGCTGCAGCCAGAGCAGCCTTGAAAATCTGAACAAAGTGCTCCGCAAGGCCATTAGTAGTTATCGGTCACTAGCAACTGAGGCAATCCAAAAACCGCAAAGATTTGGCATAAAACTTTGATCGTAGTGTCCGTAGTAGTCGAATACATGGGCCAAACCTCAGGCCACTTGGAGTACGCATCCACCAGGATCAGCGAAATCCAAATGCAAACGGACCCAAAGGCAGGCTGGTGTGGGCCAAGGAACTACCGGATCTGGGCTGGGTAGTTTCCTAGTTTGAGCACAGCCGGTACAAGAACTGACCCACGCTTCAATGTCCACATCCAGGGTAGGCCACCTAACAGAAGCACGAGCAGCCTGCTTCATCCTGACAACCCCAGGATGACCTTCATGAAGAATGCCCAGGGTGGATCGTCGTAAAACAGTAGGAATGATGACTCTGGAATCCCATAAGACACAACCATCAGCCGCACTGAGTTCCAATCGCCGATTCTAGTAAGGGCGACAAGCCGGAGACACTGAAGAAGGCCAACGTTGCAGGATAAACTGATAAATCTGGGAAAAGAGCATCACTCATGTAGCAGCAGCAATTGTTTTGGAAGTACACAAGGAGGTGTAACAAATGTGATGATGGTCTGACGTCAGAGACGAGGAAGGAGCAGGTCTGGGAACACCACCGGTGGTCAGTTGCAGGGGAAGGCGAGACATAGCGTCTGCATTAGCAAGATGATGATGATGATGATGACGATAATGAATGGAGTAATTGAAAGCACCCAAGTACAGGGCGTATCGCTGCAACCGTGCAGCAGCAGTCGGAGAAATACCCTTTTGAGGGTTAAAAAAAAAAAAAAAAACCAAGGAGTGGCTTATGATCAGTAATGAGAGTAAAGTGTCGTCCATATAGATATAACGTAAATTTTTGGAGAGCCCACATAATGGCTAAAGCTTCTTTATCGATTTGAGCATAGTTACGTTCTGCAAGGGGTCAATGATCTGAAAGCAAACGCGAGCGGTTGCTCAGACCCATCAGGACAAGATCATCTCCTTGGTCTCCTTGAAAGCTTGCTGACAATCCACACTCCAATGTGGATCTGTGAAGCCCCCTCACTGCAGGGTACTTAGATATCACACCTTGTTCCTCCAGCTGTAGCAATTCACTTTCAACTCATGACCGGATAGCGAACGGCACTGTGCGGGCCTTGCAGAAACGTGGGTCGGCCCCCGGTTTCAACTGTAGCCACGCTTGTATGCCTTTGACTGTGCCCAGAGTAGGATCGAATACATCCTTGAATCTTTGTTGGATGTCAGAAACCCAGTCCTGGGGGCCATTGGAGTGCACGGATTTCACAGAAGATGGGACTTCCTGGATAATTGGCATGCCCAGTGCTTTAATCCATGCCCGCCCAAACAACGGAGGACCTCCCTCTTTCACCACATACAATTGTAGCCTCTGTTCTGAGTCCCTGTAAGATACTGTTACCCAGGCATAGCCCACTGGATGCACCAGATGTCCGCTGTAAGTCTGAAGAATCATAGAAGTAGGTTCCAAAGATACGTGAATCCGGGCAGACTGTAATTGGTGAGTGGTCATCAAGGACACAGCGGATCCTGTGTCCAAGTCCATGACGACCTCCTGGCCATTAATCCGGATGGTCACCTGCATATTCTCATCGGGACAGTCCAGATTGTTAACTGCGAGGTGAGCCAGCCACTCACCGTCCTCAAAAGGTTCCAATTGTTGCCAAAGAAAATTAGTAGAACTGCGTCTATTGCCCCCTCGCTGCACTCCTCTGTGTATGAGCACCGCGACAGACTTTGCTCAGATGACCCTTTTTCGAAAAATTGAAACACACCACCTCTTTGAAGCGGCATTGATTTGCATTGTGGTTACTAGCGCCACAGTGGAAAAATTTTCGAGTGGATTGTTGTGTAGAAGGATTTGATTTGGATGGAGTCAGCTTCAACACTGCTGTGGCCCCTTCTTCTAAGGTTTGTGTCCCATGTTGAGCCTGTAAATGAGTTACATCATGGTCAGCCATCTCCATGCCCACCGCAATATCCAGCGCAGCTTGATCCATCAATGTCTTCAGAAAGTAGACGCTTTTGAATGCTCTTGTTCAATAGTCCACAGACAAACTGGTCTCATAAAGCTCGAGGTAAGCAGGCTCCAAAATTGCATGTGACGGCCAAACGCCGCAATTCTATCATGTATGCTTGGACCAATTCTCTCAGCAATTTCAAGTGGTTGGGGTTGGTAATAATTGGTCAAGATGTCAAGCAAGTCCTTCCGGGGGTTTATCACCAGGTTTTATCGGAGCCAAAAAATTCTGTAAAACAGCATATGGTTTCCTCCCCACCAGAGTAATAAAAACAAATGTCTGTTTGGCAGCAGGGATATCATTTGCCTGCATAAACTGGTCCAGTCTGTCAGCATAGGAGGACCATGTTTCTACCTCCTCATTAAACTCCTGCAGCGTACCAAACACAGTTGCCATCATGTTGGCTGCACAGAAAAATTCAGATAGGAAACAGACTACTTGTAAATCCAGCACAATGTTGTAATCCACAAACAAGACTCTTATAAACTGTATAGGTAGTTGTAATCCACAAACATATAATTGTTCCTACAATAGTCCTCAGGGACTTGAGGTTGCTCCGGAACGCAGCCGGAGTTAATCTGGGCCCTTGCTAGCTAACCAGCAGGCCTTGAATGCAGAGCGGCAGCAGAGGATGCTCTTAGCGCGGTGACTCGCGCTCAACTGGAAACTCTTCCTGCAGATGCGCCAGCCACTCAGTCTCTCAAAGGGCCTCCGTTCGGATCACTCCACAACATGTTTAAGTACTGTTTGGTGAGAATAGTAGTTTCTCACAATCCTGCATGATTTAAGAATGAATAGCACAATCTCAGCAAGATACTTGGCTGTCAGAAAACTTGTTTGTGAGAATTATAAATTCTCTGTCTTCCAATGTGGAACACAGGAACCATAGGGGTAAAATTCCCTCCTCCTGAGGGCAAGGCACTTCTCTGATGCAGAGACTCCCATCTCCCTCCACTTTACCCCCACCTCCTACTCCCCCCCTTCCCAACATATTACCCCTCTTTAAACAATGGTACTCTTGTGTATTATGAACTTGAGTGATGTCTTGATCACCCGCAGTATAAAATGGGAGCAGGAAGGTGCTCCTACTTTAAAGAGCTCTGATCTCAGCTGCTTTCCAGTTACAATTTTGGGGCTATCCCTATTTGAAAGAGGGGAGCCCCTTTCTCAAAGAAGGGTAGCCTTTAAAGCTTTGAAATGTGCATATAACGTGGGCACAGATCTCCCGACGTGAACAAAATACATTTTGTGGGAACATAGGGAGATGAGAGAAGATTTCTTAAAAGCCCCAAAAGAGCTCACAATATTTAAAAAAAAAAAAAAAAAAAAAAAAAACTGTACGGGCATGTGCATGTATGTCTCTAGCATCAAAGGGTTAAATTGCAGCTGCAACATTTGCAATCTGTTATACAAAGCTATGGGAGCAGATTTCAGTAAGATCTATAGAGAAGTGTTCCTCACACCGCTTCTCAAACCTGATTACGTCGTACTATTTATCAGATGGGACATTTGACATGCTGCAGAAATGCCTGTATATTCGTAAAGTGTAAAATCTCATGTATAATACGCACAATTTTGTCCCTTTTTACCTTATGTGAAGCTGTGGGTGTGTATTCTACACAAGAAAATAAATGGGGGGGGGGATTCCTTCTTGCTTCTATGGGAGGTGTGTGTCTTCCTCAACCTCGGGTCCCATACCAAACGCTCGAAAACAGAGAGAGAGAGAGAGTGTCCCGAACACACAGAATGCGGGGAGCATTCTGTCAGTCTCTACAGTGCACAACCGCGTTGTCGGCTGGACTGACCTCTTAACTCTTTGAGTGCCAGAGGGGTACGCAATGCAGTTTGTGTACCCCTCTGGCACTCAAAGGGTTAACATCACCCAGACCTTGGCCTGTGTACACAGCCTTTTACACTATTATACTATACACGCACGTGTCTGCTTCCCTCCCTCAATATGCTGTTACCACTCTCCTCCCCCCTCCGGAGGCATCTGGGAAATCTCTTACTTACATTTTCAGCCCTCTTCCCTTATCCACCTGTGAGGACCTGTGTCAATTTAAGGTAATGCTAATGCCCTTTGGGGACCTAAAGGTAGTTTCAGTGCGCAGAGCTCTATGCATTGGATCTACGGTAGTGCCCTTCAAGAACCTTCAGTACAATTCCCCCCAGAAATTCTTACAGAAAACCTGCATATAAAACCCCCTGAAAATACAACTAACTCCCCAAAACATTTCTTGAGGGAACATTGCTAGTTTCCACAGGGGGAACTGGTTAGAGTGTGAATCGACCTGTGTGCATCTGGTTATACCAGGGTGGGATGTTGTCTACCTTTGCCACCTTTGTAATTTCTGCTGTGCTGGATGGTGTTCATTGCTGGAGTCATGTTACATGATATTGTGGAACACTCTTTCTTTTCCCCTCGTTATCAATCAGGACCAGAAGGTTGTCCAACACATTGAGAAGCAATGCATTGGACACTCCTGATCATCAAGGAGTTAAACGTTGCAAGCTTGTGAGGGGATATGCCACTTAAGTGTGACAGTAATTTTACTAAAGCTTATACTAGAAAACAAACATCTTTATAATTCACAGTAGATATAAAAGCAAAGGGGAAAAAAAAAACAAAAAAACATCCATTTCTTGAAGCAGGAGGAACTGCAGGGTTGAGACCTCATCTACACTGTAGGGAGATAAATAAAAATATCCATTGACTTTAAATGTGCTCTTTAACCCCATAAATGCTAGAGAATTTTTCAACGCATTTGAGTCATCTCTAGTGTTGCATACCCTCTGGCACTCAGAGGGTTAACTCAATAGTCCTTTTTATTTATCCTCCCTGGTACAGGTGCTTTGGGCCAAATTTTAGTATATCCGTCTTAAAGGGATACTATCACCCCAAATAAAGTCTTGGCGCCCCCCCCCAAGAATTACCCATCTGGCGACTAGCTGAACAATTGTACTAGTCGCCAGAATAATCACTGTCTTATAGAGAAATCCTACTGCAGCGCTTTAGAGGCATCTGCCCTCCTGTGCCATCAGTCCCTTCTGATACCACACAACTCCTCCTAGAGACATCTCTAAGTAAAGAGGTTTGCAGTGTTACCTGTCCATCAGTCCCGGCAGCAGTAGGATTTATCTGTAAGGCGGTAATTATTCTGGTTAAGTACTATTGTTCATCTAGTTGCCAGGTAAGTAATTCTTGGGGGGGGACTTTGTGGGGTGATCACCTTTAACATGTACCCACGCACGGCCTCTGCTAGTAAACATAGCAGTCTTCAGCCATCAGCAGTTGCCCTTCTATAAGCGCGGATGAATTTGTCAGCAAGTGAATATTCTCAGTTGCCTTTTCCTCTTGGAGACTGGCTGGTGCAGTAAATTGCAGGATTAAAGCAGAACAATTCCTTCCACTCGGCTTCAGTGCTCAAAGCTGGAAAATTAGACAAGGATTTATTGGCTTGTATTTCGCCGCTGGCTCCAAACATGTCTTAACCTCATGTGTTCCAGGGCATGGAGATTTTCAATGCATTTTATCCAAGGAGTTAAAGGGATACTAATGGCTAAAATAAATTAGATCACTGAGTCTTCATTATGGTAAGTATAACACGTTAAGCTAGGTTTACATTGCTAGAGATGTAAAGATATCCCATGTACAAAGATCACTCTCCCATCCCTTCTGCCTGCATTCCACTCATCCTTGCGTGATCTGGATAGAGAGAGGCAAGAGACAAACTGCAGTAGGCAGAGGAAAAACCTGCCCTCCAACATATGGGGGGGGGGCGCACAGGGTTTTCCTTATACTTACTGTCTTAAAGGGATAGGATTGTTTCCAAATAAAAGGATCTCCAATTAATCTTCATAGTGTCTGGGCCATGGAGAGTGTTACTTCAATACTGTCAGAGTTGTAGTACAAGAGTAATTGAATGATAAAGTATCCCCATCCCACCCATTTTACGGATGTAACATTGCTCACCTCAGAGTAGCAAAGTGGTGGCCACATTGCTTGCAGAGAGGGTCATTCTTCAATTAACATAAGGGGGGGGAAAAAAAAAAAAAAATCTGTCAAGGGGGCAGGGCTTTCATTTTTCTCACAGTAAGAAGATTGTCCCTTGCTGTGAGCTGTACGGTCCCAGGACCAGATTCCACATCTGAGGGGAGGTGGCTTACACTAGGTAAAAGGGGTAGGAGGGGGACACTATCATTCAATTACCCTTGAACTACAACTCTGACAGTATTGAAATAACACTCTCCATGGCCCAAATACTATGATGATTAATGATAGCTGCATTTATTTTGAAACATTACTATCCCTTTGTCTTTCCCTCGCTGCATCCATCCAGTCTCGCAATTGGATTGCAACTTCAAGGGGAGGAGGATCCTTTTACATGGAATAGCTTTAAAGCTACAGAGATATAATTTATTAAACATAGCACATGTTATGCTTACCATAATGAAAACTCTGCAATCTACTTTATTTTAGCCATTACTATGCCTTTAAGAAGAATTTCAGCTGGAGTCAAGGTTTATTTGTTATCTTTAAAATGCACACGTCACCTTTAAAGAGATAGTAATCCTTAAAATGAGGGGAAAAAAAAAAAAAAAAAAATTGTAGGATTTATTCCTCCTAGTGAAATAAGTGTGCTCTCACTACTGAGCAGGGCTCAAAATTTCCACTCACCACTAGCAAGTGAAAATGTAGCCGTGGTGGGGGTTTACTATCGATATGTTGCCTGCTGAATAGCGCGTCATGAATTGACGCATCTCTTTAAGCACGTCACTGCGAATGGTGCATCTGTGTAGGCGCGTCACTCCTAATGGCGAGTTTCATATGGTGCTCGTAAGGGAGTCACAAAATGTTTACGTCGCGTCGTTTGGATTGACGCACGTAGTAAAACGCGCATTTAAAGGGGTAGTGAAGGGAAAAAAAAAATACAAGTTAAAGTTAGTGAATTTTAAATTTTTATTGGAAAGCAAAAACTGTTTTACAAAATATACATGAAATGAAACCCTTTTGAGTGCCAGAGGGGTGCACAACGCAATGCACTGCACTGCAATACGTAGTGCACCCCTCTGGCACTCAAAGGATGAAGCCTAACAGTACAATCTAGAAATAACCACACATGTTTTTTTAGCAGTCTTTATTTGAAAGCAAACAATATTTGACAAAGGGGTGCAATCGTAATGCTTTGACCCTGATGAGTGCCAGAGGGGTGCACAACGCAATGCACTGCAATACGTAGTGCACCCCTCTGGCACTCAAAGGATGAAGCGTAACAGTACAATTTAGGGATACAAAACAAACAATTTTATAAAAGCATGCATAACAGAAAACAAATAAAACAAAACAAGTAAATGTTATAAAGATAACCTTACCAAACACAGTTCAGGTATATTGTCTATATATTAAATTGTACATTGTTGGCCACACCTTTCAGGTACTGTGACAGCTCTGTTGTTGTATAGTTCATAACAAGTAATTTCAGTCTTCTTGCAGTGTCCCTGTACACCTTTTTTGATTGTGTCGGCTCATTTCCTGCAGCATACTGCTCCAATTTTAATTCAGTCAAACTCTGTTCTTTTTTTTAGTCCATTAATAAGGTTCCAGATGGTTGGGTGGCATGCACCCAGAAGAAAGCTGAAGCCTCTATGCCAGCCTTCTACAGAGTTATTAGTTTTGGGCAGGTCTAGCCAGACAGAATGATAACCGTTCCAAAGTTCAATGTCAAAAAGAGGTTTGGTTGTAGTATTTCTTCTAGCAGGTCTACCAATCCAGGTGTCCTCAAAATAGTTGAGGAGCAGTTGCAGTTCGTCAAAATTCTCACTAAAAAAGCGCAGTCCATTAGCTTTTCAAAAGACTCTACCACATCCTGTGGTGGTACAAAAGCAAGTCCTAGTAGCTTCCTTAGTTAGAGTGCATACTCCGCCTTGTCACAGTATTTTTTTGCAACATCTGGTATGTGTTGTATTTTACGCCAAATACACTGGCTGAAATGGAAAAGGCATCCTTGCTGTGTGCAGTCTGGGAAAACCTTTTTAAATGCGCTATGCTCGATGCTTCAAAGTCAGTCATGATGGTGCAAGGGTTCAATGAAGGACAAAGCTTCAACTCTGCTAGAACACTTGTGTACATGTTTGTGGTCTTCTCACTCATGAGTACGAACACAAGTGGGATAACAGTGCCAAACCGCATCGCATATATAATGTACATTTGCTGAAATAACATGGGACTGCTTTTGAAGGTTCCGTCCGCAAACCAGTTGTGGCTGTTTGCCAATACACTTAAGTTGGCAAGGGTTGAAAAAATAATGAAGCGTACTAATCCGGGTCCACTGTCATGAAGAATAAATTTGTCACCCTTGTAAGTGTTTACATATTCTCCGCCAATCGTCAGGTCGTGCAAACTCGTTGGGTTAGGAAGTGGAGCCGTGACACCTCTCCTCACTCTTCTGATGACCTGCTTTAAATTATTTACTGGGGGTAACTGGGCAGCAACAGCAGGTGTGGCTGATTGAGACGTGACAGCCACCAGTTGATGTGTGCTATACTGTGTAGTAGCCGCCATTTGTTTCATTTCTCCAACCAACCTCTTTGCGTTAACTTTAGCAATGTCAGGGACATGGTTGTGTTCGCCAGGTCCTTTGCAAATCATATCATCCTTAGTATGGCATCTGGAACTGCAATGTCCACTGCTGTATTCTGTGCATTTCCAGATCCTCTTTCCGTTTATGACTTTCTTGACGGAAGGTGCCAGCGGATGAGCTGGCCTAGAGAGCCTTTGCGATGCAGAGCGGCCTATAAAAAATATAAGAATGTATGTAGTTTATGTAGCATAATTGAACATTGTTCTGTATTGTATACATGTTAAAAAAAATTACTTACTGGTAGGCTGCAGGGAACGGTGATGGGTGGGCAGCTGAGGACCAGGAGATGATCTCCGGGGTGGTTCCGGACCTAGGAGTGGAACATACATTAAGTACAGTTGTGTTGTAAGCAACACCAGATAAAGTACAGTTACGGAATAATGGAAATGGAATAATCATACCTGCGCAAAAATTCTGCAGCAATCAAGACTCACGCCTCTTCAGGTCGGACCACCGCCGAAGTATTTGTCTCCTGGTCCTAGTGATGCCACTGGACCTCTGCATTTTGCAGGCGATTCGCTCTAAGACTCGCCTGCGAAATGCAGAGTCCAGTCTGTCCCGCAGCCTATCTGGTAGATACTTGTCCATATAATGGACAAGTATCCCCAGCTCCGCATTTGTAAAGGAAGGCTCTCTAGGCATTTTCCTAAACAAAAACCAAATGGGGAACAGCTGCACACTACTGTGTAGAATATACACTGCTGTGTTAATGATATTTCCGGTTTCGGTTTTGTACTTCCTGCATGGATGACGCTGCATTTTGACGCAGTGCGTCATTACAATGCCATTAATGCGTCATTTTGCAGCTTGTAGCGCAATGTGTCCGTTGCACCCATGTGGCGCCACTTTTGCAGCCATTTCCCCTATGTTGACGCAGTGCGTCACTAAAATGTACAGAGAGCATGGAGAGATGCGCCATGTAATACACGCGACAATAGAGATGCGCCCTATAACGACGCGCGATATTAGAAATGCGTCACAAAATGACACAAGACATAAGAAAAGCGGCATATGATAATGCACGACATATGAAACGCGCCATTTTAATGCGCGCTTTCCGCGACTCTATTTGTGAGAAGGATACCCTGGTGGGTATGGTTTGGCTTGCAGTGGCGAGTAGCTTTTCAGGTCTGGATAGTAGCAAAGGACTTAAAATTATAAGCCCTGATACAGAGGTTTTTTTTTTTTTTTTTTTTTTTTTTTTTTTTTTTTTTTTTAATTTAAAAGTTACTGTAGGGTAAAGGGGATGTATCACCTTACTAAAAGTTTGCCTTAATCTTTCTTTTAGCTACTCTAACAATCCTGTGTGTGTTTTTTTTTTTTTTTTTAAATGCTATAGAAATGCAGTTTGACAGCTTAGTTTTTTTCCCCCATGATGTCTTCTCCTCATTCATCTCCAGCCGTGCTAACGAGAATACAAGAGATCCTCCTGCACGCTGGTCTGTCTATACGCTGGAGCGCTCATTTGGCAGAGATTGATATCTAGCCAATGAGATTACTACAGTTTACAGAAAGACCGGTGTGGAGGAGGATCTCTCCTGTATTCTCGTCAGCATGCGTGGTGCAGATCAGAATGAGAAGACAACGTCTCGGGGAAAAACTAAGCTGTCAAACTGCATTTCTATAGCGTTAAATAAAACAAAAAAAAAAAAAAAAGACAAAACCACACAGCATTGTTAGAGAAGCTAAAAGATATTAAGGCAAACTTTTAGTAAGGTGATACATCCCCTTTAAACTTGAATTTATTTAGATGCAGTATCACAGTGGCGCTGTTGCTACACCATCTTATGTACAGCTCTGGTTAGTGGACCATAAATCTCCATAGGACAGTAGCAACAGCGTCACTGTACAATTTCAGGCCACTGTGCTACTTCACCTTAAAAAAAAAAAAAAAAAATCAAGTTTGAGCTGTGATAACTTTTGAATAAGACATTTCAGCAGTGGGAGTACCTTTGTTTTACTCAGAGGGATAAACGATTATAATATTAGTTTTTTTTTTCCAATAAGTATTACTATCCCTTTAAAAAGCATTTCTACCCCCTCCCTGAAGTGAAATATTCTCATTAAAGAAAGCATCTGAAAAGAAGATTTCTATTACTACAGATTTATGTTTTGAAACCTAGATCTTGCTAGTTTCAGGATTCACTCTGAACGAATGGTTTTTAGCACGGTTTTCCACAACATAATTATCTGAACAGACGGGCAGATGAACAGATCAAGACATTCACTACCTGGACCAACTGTAGGAACAGCAGACACAAGGTAGGCATCAATTACATTTTAGGTAAGATAAAAAGCCGGAGCCAGGCAGCAATCAAACTTCAAATTTATAGATGTTGTTCCAAAGCCATAATGAAGCATTCATACATTTAATTTTATACTTTCACTAATTTTACATATTACATAGCTATAGATTATACTCAAAACACACATCTATAGTTTTTATTCACACTGATTCAGGAAATAAATCATATCACCACTCTGATATACCAGTTAAGTCACTTGACATGAGTAGTCTAATAGTTTTGTTCATACAAGATATTGAAATTTTTTTTTTTAATATATATATATATATTTTAATTTTTTTATTATTTATTTATTTTAAAAGCAGAAATTTTGTTTTGGCTAAAATCCATTTTAAGCCCATTTAGTGCCTTTCAAATAGCAGTCAACTACTACAACTTATTTGTCCCATGAGTCTCCTCTAGTCAACAGGACTTAGCTGGCCTTGGGTTGTCCACCACAGACTTGAATCATTCCAAACCAGCTGCTGGTCTTTCCCATTAGGCAGAGTATGTAGGTGGTTATATCAAAATTTAACTACTAAACTGCCCTATATGTTTCGCTGCTGCTATTCGCAGCTTCCTCAGGACATACAGTGTTCTCACTACATTTGAAAATGTATTTATATATTTATTTTTTTTTAAAGCGAATTGCCCCACAGGACTTGGTTACCTCAATCTGGCTAATACTAGGATATCCTAATCTATTGCCCCCCCCCCCCATATCTAGGAGCTAAAGACGGTGCCCATACTTTACTACTAATGAATAGTAAATGCAATTACTACAGTGGGCTTGCAGCCGTTGGAGTATTTTAATAAAATTCCCCTTTGTTGGAGAAAACAAGGAGAACTGATAAAGTTTAAGCACTGAAAATGAACAAATAAAAGTTCAGTTTTAAACACACTGATAACTAACTTGTGTGTAGTAACACTACAACGAAGAACATTAGAGGGCTGAATGGGCTTATAGCTGGCTACATTTCGGTAAACCGCTTTTCAACTCTTACATAAATCAAAACAGTAAAGAAAGTGCTGACTACGTCTCAAGTTGGGCAATTACATTACTTTACTATTATAGGGCCCTGCTGTACCTACCTTGTAAAGTGGAGCTGCCAGCCATCAGTTGTTAATGCTCTTCACTTTACACTACATCTAATGCACTTCCCGCCTGCTCACATGATATAATGTCACTGACATCACACTGGAAGGTTGGAAGCCAGCTGTGTTTGTGACAGGCTGGTCTGAGAATCAACACATGGTATCCAGTGGATCGTTTTAATGAAAACATTATGGAGGTTGTGGACTTGTCAGGTGGTACCCATGACAATTTGGATGGCTAGGTCAGTGGGTGGTCCTGACAGGCCACTGCCAAGCACCCCTAAAAAAATGGTGCCCATGGCAAGTGACTAGTTGCATAATGGTAACTCTAGACCCAGATACTAGGGAGGTATCCAACACTTTCCAAATCATTATTTAGAGCTGGTAGGGTATGTTTATGAGTGGGACTAAGACCACGTAAGTGCTTTGCCTATGGAAGGGAACAACAAAAGGCCCAATAGCTATTGAACTACAATTCCCATTATGCCCAGGCAGTTGAAGACTGGCTTGACAGCGTCGGACTAATAGTCTTCCTCAACTGAAGGGGCACAGGTTGCGCACTCCTGCCTTTGGGAAGCAGAGTTCCAACCCCCTGAGAAACCCTAAATTGGGCAAAGATTTTAATGGCTGGTGGCAGGGCTCTGTGGCACTCAAAGGGTTAAAAGATCACCCAACTAAGGCAGTGTAAATCTGCATGTTACACACTATGTGAATGCAGAGTTGCAGCAGGTTATAGAGCAAGATAGGAAAGGGGGGGGGAGTAATGCCTCAGCCAGGTACATCTCACTCACTTCAAAACACACACAACCCCACCCCTCCAGCTCCGAAAATTAGCAGGTTGAATGAAAGACTCCTCCGACTTTGACGCCTTGTGAAGCCAGAGCATTATACTCCTTTACTGCCTTCTCCGTCTGGAAGACCTGCACATCAATGCCTTGAGCTCGGATGTATGCCAGGGTCGCAGATGGCACCTGGAAAGATGAATCGGACATTGCACAATAACTGCAGCGTTAAGACAGGAGACACAAAGAATGCTGGTCTTTATTTATAATGGCAATATTGTGTAATATATGGGAAAAATAAAAAGCCCTTGCCCCTCATTGATTTAAATGGCTCTTCTGAAGTGCCTGAATGCTAGGCAAGTCTCCATCATCCTGCATCACAATGTACTGAAGAGATCACATTTACAGATCAGTGTGGATTTTTATTATCCCCTATAGTGATGTTGGCTTGCTCCAGACTAGTACCACCTGGCTTTTATACAGAGAGCCCAATAGTCTGTATTTTGGGGTCTTTGTAAATACAAGCTGCTGTATCTAAACAAAATTTTGCGATTCAGATTTGAACTGCAAGTTAGTTGATGGTCATAGAAACTGACTACAAGTAAATAAGCTAAAGGGGGCAACTTTACCATAGGGATAGGTAGTTCATAATTTGTTTACTAGAGAAGTAGACTTCATACAGGAAACAGGTAGAGGTATCTTTCTATATTGCCATCTATGTAGGTCTAGATCAGGGCTGTCCAAGATCAAAAAACACCAACAGGCCAGGATTTAACCCTTTGCAATGTGCTGCGTACACCTCTGGCAATCAAAGTGTTAATGATTTCCTTCAATGAACACGGGTGAGTCACTCACAGCAAGTGGGTCACTGACACACCTGTGCTTAATCAGGAAAATCCTTACATCCTGGACCGTTTATGGCTTTTGGAGACTGAACTTGGAAGCTCTGCACTAGATTGATGGATATGGATTACATATGCAGTTTCCCTTATATAGTGGCTGCTACTGAAGTCTGTCTCTATGTCACACCTCACAAGCAATGGGCTTCAAAAGACTGCTGCATGAAAGACGACTTTCTTCTGCTAAACAAATTAAATGCCACTTACTCATAGGGTATAGTTACTTCACCTTTAGAAGCCACCAATTTTTCAGCGGCTCCACTGACTCCGCACTAAGCGGACTGCAAACAATATTCACCGAGTGTCTCCATAAACACGCTCATTACTGTATATATCTTCTAATGCTACGCAAGCAGTTCAGAGCATCTGATTTCTCTGCAAGTAATCTTCCAGTACACCCACCATGGACACACCGTAACCAAAAAACAGTGTCAATTAAAAAAATAGGATTTTAGTCTTACCTGTTAAATCCTTTTCACTTAGTCCATACAGGTCACTGGTACCATGGGATGTCAGTCCCCTTTAAGTAGGCAGGAACTTTTCAGAAACTTGTACGGGGGGGGGGTAGAGCCTCCTCTCCCTCCTAGTCCACTCCCTCTGGCACAAGACTCCATATTGATTAGAGACACAAAACTGACCAAAGGTAGAAGAGAGTGAAAACTCCTGTGAGCATGCCCCAGAGGTCTCCCACAAAATGCCACAGGAGAACCAAGCGTGGCCCCTTGACAGGGTGGGAGACCAGTGACCTGTATGGACTAAGTGAAAAGGATTTAACAGGTAAGACTAAAATCCTATTTTCACTGTCGTCCAATACAGGTCACTGGTACAATGGGATGTACAAACATTGAGCTGACCAGAGGCGGGAAGAAAAGAGGGGCCAGGCATAAGTCCCCATAACATCCAGGCCTCTAGGAAATAATAATCATAGAGCCCAAAAAAAAAACCAAAAAAAAAACAAAAAAAAAAAACAAAAAAACACTGAGGTATCAACGGACACCAACCATGGGTGAAAAGAACCCCCATGAACACCCACTGCACATAAACTAGAGCCAACAGGGCTCAATAGTAAGGAAGCACTAGGAATCTCAGAAGAAGAAGATTCTAGCTGCCTCCAGAACCTTCCTCCCAAAGCTGGCATCAGCCGAAGCCAGCACATCTACACGGTAGTGCTTCGAAAAGGTATGCACAGAGGACCAAGTGGCCGCCTTGCATAACTGTTCTGCAGATGCGTGATTCTTGTAGGCCCACGAGGACCCGATAGACCTCGTAGAATGAGCAGTAACCCTGAAGGGCACATGCTGATTCCTTAATTCATAACACTTGCGAATTGTAGACTTAATCCAAGAGGCGATAGTCACTTTGGATGCCGGTCTCCCTGCCCTAGGACCCTCAGGAATGACAAACAGAGCGTCAGACTTCCTGATAAGTTCTATGTACATCGCACTGAGCCTAAGACAACGCACCACATCCAACAGATGAAGATCCCTTTCTTTATCTGAGGAAGGATTAGGGCAAAGAGAAGGCACCACAATCTCCTGATTGATGTGAAAATCAGAGACAACCTTAGGCAAAAACTCCTTAGAAGTACGAAGGACTGCCTTATCTTTGTGAAACACCAGGTAAGGCGGTTTACAGGACAGAGCCTGTAACTCCACCACCCGGCGAACTGAAACGATAGCCAAAACGAAGGCCATCTTCCAAATCAAGAGACGCAAAGGAATAGTAGCCAGCGACTCAAAGGGGGGTCGTTGAAGGACCCCCAAAACCAATTGAGATCCCACTGAGGAGCCGGACTCCGGAAAGTGGGACGAACATGAGCTACCCCCTGAAGGAAAACCTTAACGTCAGGTAGCACAGAAATCCGCTCCTGAAAGAATACAGAAAGAGCAGATGTCTGAACTTTGAGAGAACTCAAACTAAGTCCTTTATCCACGCCATCCTGTAAAAATGCTAATACAGTAGGAAGGTGGAAATCGTGAGATAGCTGCCTAGTATCGCACCAGGAGACAAAGGTTGACCTTAGATCTTGGAAGACACGGGCTTGCGAGCACTCATCATAGTAGAGACTACTGCAGATGAAAAACCTTTCCTCTTCAGAATCGAGGATTCAACCTCCAGGCCATCAAACGGAAACGTTGGACGTCTGCCTTTCACAGATAACCTTGCACTAGCAGATCCGGACGGGAAGGTAGTGGTAATGGATCCGCCACAGACATAACCATCATCTCGGGATGCCAAGACTGACGAGGCCAGTCCGGCGTGATCAGGACAGCGGGACACCGCTCCGCCTTCAGCTTCTGAATGACTCTGAGCAACAGAGGAAAAGGAGGAAAGATGTAAACTAGGGAGAAGTCCCACGGAATTGAGAAGGCATCCGCCGCTAGGTCCAGTGGGTCCTTTTCTCGAGATCAGAACACTGGAACCTTCCTGTTGTGTCTGGTCACCATCAAGTCCACCACCGGTGTTCCCCACCTCTGGGTAAGAAGGAGAAATACTTCTGGATGCAGAGCCCACTCTCCGCTGTCGATGGTGTGACGACTGAGAAAGTCTGCCATGATGTTGTCTACGCCTGGAATGTGAACAGCAGAGATAGCCGGCACGTGATCTGCTGCCCAAGACAAAATAACCTTGACCTCCATCCAAGTGTCGAGACTTCTTGTGCCGCCTTGTCAATCAGGACAAGGCGGGCTGCTCTCAGTTCCAGAACATTGATGGACAGAAGGGATTTCTCCAATCCCCATGTCCCCTGGACACTGAAGTGTCCCAGAACTGCTCCCCATCCCCGGAGACTGGCATCCGTCGTGACAGTCGTCCAATAGACAGGGAGAAATGACTTGCCCGTGAGAAGATGAGACTGGTACAACCACCAGTCCAGGCTCCTCACGACATGACAGGGAAGAGATACTGACAAGCGGGAATGATCCGGATGACGGCTGCACATGCGAAGAATAAACCTCTGAAGCTCCCTGGTGTGTGCCATGGCAAAGGGAACCACCTCTATTGTGGAGATTAATTTCACTACCAAAGAAGTCAACGTCAATATTGAGACTCTGTCTAGATGGAGAATCTCGGAGATTCGATTGGCAATCTGATGAGCCACGTCTTCCGGTAGAAAAACCTTGCTCCGCACTGTGTCGAAAATTATCCCCAGGAAGAGAATCCTTTGGGAAGGAATCAAATCTGACTTGTCCAGATTCACCACCCATTCGTGGCGAGAAAGAGTCTGATAACATGTCTGAATCTGTTGGTGAAGGATCTGAGCAGAGGAAGCCTTCAAGAGTAGATCGTCCATGTAAGGTGTCACTCTCACCCCATCTCGATGAAGTACTGCAATCAGAGCTCCCAGGACTCTTTGAAAGACCTGAGGAGCCGTCGTGAGTCCAAATGGAAGGGCGGAAATTTGAAAATGACCTCTGTGACAAGCAAACCTGAGATACCGTCTGCTGTCCTGATGTATAGGAACATGCAGATACACATCCTGAAGATCCAGGGACGCTAGAAATTCCCCTAGAGACATCGCAGCTATCACTGTCCGAAGTGACTCCTGACGGAAGTGAGAAGTTACGATGAAGGTATTCAGAGCTTTGAAGTCCAAAATAGGACGGGCACCCCCGTCCTTTTTGGGAACTACGAACAGGTTGGAATAAAATCCTGAACCTAGTTCCCCTGTAGGGATTGGTTCTAAAACATCCTTGTCCAAAAGATCCCGAATAGCGTTGTTGAATAGACGCTGTTTGGTGGAATCTTGGGAAGGACGTGAAAAATGGAACCGAAATGGAGGAAGAGAAGAAAAAGGGATCCTGTAACCCTCAGAAATCACCTGAAGAACCCAAGGGTCCGCTACTGACTCCTCCCATAACCGGCGAAAGAGGCGGAGCCGCCCTCCTACAGCCGGATGCGGACCCAGGTTTGGCGAGTCATGCCGAAGCAGTCTTGGAGGTCTTGGCCTTGGGAGCGGCTCTAGGTTTCCAAGGCTGTCTGGGCTTGAAGGAGGGGCGATGAGTGGACGCACCTGCCTGGGGCGTAGCGCGAGTCTCCGTTTGGAACGTACGAAAGGACCGATTGTGTTTAACTGGAAAATTATTTTTCCTTTGAACTGAAGGCAACGAAGTACTCTTACCCCCAGTTGCCTCACTGATCATGTCCTTAAGTTCAGCTCCAAAGAGGGACGCCCCTTGAAAGGGAATAGAAAGTAAAGCCTTCTTAGAGGCTGTGTCAGCGGACCAAACTTTAAGCCAGAGCGCATGTCTGGCCACCACAGATGCAGTAGAAGCTCTCTCCATCATGCGCACAGCATCAAAGGCAGCATCAGCAATATAATTGTGAGCTTCAGAGATGTTAGCAAGCAATTGCAACTGATCAGATACTGGAGCATCATGGCGAACCGCCGCAGTGAGCTGTTCAGTCCATGCCGCTATGGCCCTGTTAACCCCTGCTACCGCAATGGTAGGACGCATGGCGATGCCAATGGAAGCAAAATTAGTTTTAAGGCAAGTTTCCAACTTCTTGTCTGTCCAATCCTGAAGGGCAGCAGCGTCAGACACTGCCAAAGCAGTAGACTTAGATAGTCTAGAAACTGGGGCATCCACCTTGAGTGGATGTACCCATTTGGCCAGCTGAGCCTCAGGAAAAGGATAAAGTTTAGCAAACTTCTTTGATACTGAAGATGACCTGTCAGGAGTCTTCCATTCGGAAGAAATTAAACGTTGCAGAGTAGGATTAGTGGGAAAACATGTAACAGCCTTGGAAGGCTTTTGAAATACGTCCGTTGGGTCATGAGTAAACTCCTGACACAAGGGAAGGTTGAGGGTATTTAGCACGGCCCTGATCAGCCCTTCTGCAGAGACTTCAGGGTCGCACTCATAGGGGTCCCCAATTGACCTATTGGACTCAGAAATCGTCCCATCCTCAACATCTGATTCGTGAAACAATTCTTCCTCAGAAGACTCGTACTGCTCAGGGTCCCCCTGCTGTTTGGGAAGGGGTTCTGCCAGACTTGGAGAGCCCCTTGAACCTGAGAGGGAAAGAGTTGCAGCGTGGATCTAAGATCCCTGGTAGCAGCCTTAAACTCCTGAACCCAAACTGGCTCAATAACGTGGCTGGAGGGCCCCTGGTTGTCCTGACCCTCCAAGCATGTTGGGCACAAATGACCAGAGAAATCCCTGGGCAACTTGGATTGACAGGAGGAGCATAATGCAAAAGGAGATACTGACCCCCCAACCTCCTTGGTCTTGGGTCTAGCCCCTTGCTCAGATGGAGTAGACATACTTAATATGCACACCAATACAAAATACCCGGTCAGAATTTGTTAAATAATAAAGTTTGAACCCAAAAATGCCCAAAGTTAAACTTATCTGGCACCCAAAGGGTTAAACTGCGGAGGAGAAAGAGAAGGCTCGTTCCCTGCTTAGTGTATCTGAAGAAAGAGAGATCCAAAATGGCTGCTAACCTAGTAGCCTATGATAAAAAAACAGCGCGAATCAAGCGCTCATGGGAAATGTAGTTTTCCCTTTAAATACACTAAACGGGGTCCGACGCCCCTCAGAGACCCCCAAAATTCTGAATTCGTTAACCGGATAGAAGAGCAAGTGAAGACCAACAGTTTAAGCCCACTCTGGAGTTGCTGTGACAAGCGGTTCCAGAGATACGTCCCAGACTGTGCTGTCCCATAGAGAATAATGGAGCAATGGCGCCTATGCTATAAAGGCGCGCTTAAAGTTACGGTGCTTTTTTTTTTTTTTTTTTTTTAAAGTGATGCACACATAAAATAGTAAATACCCTAAAAGTATACATTGAATATAATAAATGTTAACACAAATGCACCAATAGCCCCAGGACAACACACAGACATTTACATAGTAAATAAACATCCTTGAAATCAAGTTGTTCCCTCTTCAGGGCATAAGGTCCACTAGAAAATCCCTGGATGCTGCACTGGTCACTTCGGGTGAGAGCACGGTCAGCCACGGTTACCCGCCTAATGGTGGTATTCCATATTTGAAGAAAATAATAAAACAACTAAAGTTTCTTGAGAGACGTTCACTGCCTGATGTGCATAGCACGAGGAACTAATCAATATGGAGTCTTGTGCCAGTGGGAGTGGACTAGGAGGGAGAGGAGGCTCCACCCCCCCTGTACAAGTTTCTGAAAAGTTCCTGCCTACTTAAAGGGGACTGACATCCCATTGTACCAGTGACCTGTATTGGACAACAATGAAAATAGGATTTTAGTCTTACCTGTTAAATCCTTTTCACTTAGTCCATACAGGTCACTGGTACTCTGGGAGGCGTAAGTCTCCTTTAATAGGCAGGAACAACTATGCAAATGATTTGCAAGGGGGGGAGCCTCCCCTCTTACTTAAGCCACCTTCTGGCCAGAGCCACTTAGATTGATTTGAGACCCTAAAACTGACCTCAGGTAAGCAAAAAGAAAGACTCCTGTGAGCATGCCCCAACGGTCTCCCACTGAATGCCAAAGGAGAGCCAAGTCTGGTCCCTTGACAGGGTGGGAGACCAGTGACCTGTATGGACTAAGTGAAAAGGATTTAACAGGTAAGACTAAAATCCTATTTTCACTGTCGTCCAATACAGGTCACTGGTACTCTGGGATGTACAAACATTGAGCTGACCCAGAGGCGGGAAGTAAGGCAAGGACCAGGCGCAAGGCCCAAGTCACTAGAACTGCTATGAACCAGTTAATTACATAGCCCAAACTGTAAGTGTCAACGGACACCAATCAAGGGAACAATCCTTGAACTAACACAGCACACGGAACAAGAGCCAACTGGGCTCAACAGTAAGGAAGCACTAAGGATCACAGAGCGGAAGACCTAAACAGGCAAAACTGCCTCCAGGACCTTCCTACCAAAACTGGCATCAGCCGAAGCAAGTACATCAACTCGATAGTGCTTAGAAAATGTGTGCACAGAGGACCAAGTGGCCGCTCTGCACAGTTGATCAGCAGATACCTGATTCTTGTAGGCCCAAGAGGCCCCAATAGATCTGGTGGAATGGGCAGTCACCCTGAAGGGAACATGCTTATTCCGTAACGTATAAGCTTCACGGATGGTAGCTTTAATCCAAGATGCAATAGTTACCTTGGCAGCCGGTCTCCCTGCCCTAGGCCCCTCAGGAATGACGAATAGAGCGTCAGACTTCCTGATAGACTCGGTGCGATGAACATAAAACTTGAGGCAACGCACCACATCCAACAAATGGAGATCTCGTTCCTTGTCAGATGAAGGATTAGGACAGAAAGAGGGAACCACAATTTCTTGATTGATGTGAAACTCGGACACAACCTTGGGTAAGAATTCCTTGGTAGTGCGAAGCACAGCCTTATCCTTGTGGAACACCAGGTAAGGAGGTTTACAAGACAGAGCTTGTAACTCTGCTACCCGGCGAACCGAAACAATAGCCAAGAGAAAGGCCATTTTCCAAGTCAAGAGACGTAAAGGAATGGAAGCCAAGGATTCAAACGGTGGTCGCTGGAGTACTCCCAGCACCAAATTGAGGTCCCACTGGGGAGCAGGACTCTTGAAGGCAGGCCGAACATGAGTCACACCTTGGAAGAAAACGCTGACATCAGGAAGGATAGCAATCCTTTCCTGGAAAAACACAGACAAGGCAGAGGTCTGAACCTTGAGGGAACTCAGACTGAGCCCCTTATCAACACCGTCCTGCAAGAAGGCCAGGACAGTGGGAAGATGAAATTCAAGTGACAATTTCTTATCAGTGCACCATTCAACGAAGGTTGACCATATGCGATGATAGATCTTGGAGGACACAGGCTTACGAGCACTAAGCATAGTCGACACCACAGAAGGAGAAAATCCTCTGTTTGCTAAAATCGAGGATTCAACCGCCATGCCATCAAATGGAGAGAGTGAACATCCTCCTTCCACAGATAACCCTGGAGAAGTAGGTCCGGACGGGCACGGAGCGGGATCGGATCCGACACAGACATGACCATCAACTCCGGATACCAGGACTGGCGAGGCCAGTTTGGAGCGATCAGGATGACAGGACAACGCTCCTGCTTCAACTTCTGGATAACTCTGATCAATAGAGGAAGAGGAGGGAAGATGTAAGCCAGGGAGAAATCCCAAGGGATCGACAAGGCATCCACTGCTAGAGCAAGGGAGTCCCTCCACCGGGAGCAAAACACCGGAACCTTCCTGTTGTGTCTGGTAGCCATCAGGTCCACCACAGGCATCCCCCACCGCTGGGTGAGCATGTGAAACACCTCTGGATGAAGAGCCCATTCTCCGCTGTCGACGGTGTGACGACTGAGGAAGTCTGCCATGACGTTGTCCACGCCTGGAATATGAACTACAGAGATGACAGGCACGTGATCTTCTGCCCAAGACAAAATATCCTTGACCTCCCACCAGGCGGAACCGCTTCTTGTGCCGCCTTGCCTGTTGATGTAAGCCACCGCCGTGGCGTTGTCGGACTCCACTCTGATCGGACGACCGGTCAGTTGAGACTCCCAGTGCCTCAGGGCAAGCCGGACAGCTCGAAGTTCCAGAACATTGATGGAGAGAAGGGATTCCTCCAGACCCCATTTCCCCCGAGAACTGAAGCGACCCCAGACTGCACCCCAGCCCTGAAGGCTGGCATCCGTTGTGACTGTGGTCCAACGAGGAACTAGAAAGGATCTCCCTTTCAGGAGATGAGAGATCCAACCACCAGTGCAGACTCGACTCGACATGAGGAGGTAGAGAGACGGCCAGATGTTGATGATCTGGATGATTCCTGCACGTCTGGATCACAAATCTCTGAAGTTCCCTGGAGTGGGCCATGGCAAATGGTACTGCTTCGATCGTGGAAATGAACTTCCCCACTAAAGACGACAACTTCGGTACCGGAATTTCGTCCATGTCCAGAATCCCAGCCACTCGGACGGCTATCTGGTGAGCCACATCCTCTGGAAGAAACACCATGCATTGGCGAGTGTCGAACAGGAGACCCAGGAACAGAAGCCTCTGAGATGGAACCAAGTCAGACTTGTCCAGATTCAGGATCCAGCCATGACAGTTCAGAGTGTGCATACACTTCTGTAATTGCTGATGGAGAAGCTCCGCTGAGGAGGCCTTCAGTAGGAGATCGTCCATGTAGGGGGTCACTCTGATCCCATCCTGATGAAGCACCGCTATCAAGGAGCCTAACACCCTCTGGAAGACCTGAGGGGCTGAAGTCAGCCCAAAGGGGAGCGCTGCAAACTGAAAGTGTCCCCTGTGGCAGGCAATCCTGAGATACCGCCTGCTCTCTGGATGAATAGGGATGTGAAGATAAGCATCCTGAAGGTCCAGGGAGGCAAGAAATTCCCCCGGAGACAAAGCTGCAATCACAGATCGCAGGGATTCCTGGCGGAAGTGGGAAGTCACCACATAGGCATTGAGATCTTTGAGATCCAAAATGGGAAGAGCCCCTCCGTCCCTTTTGGCTACCACAAACAGGTTGGAATAGAATCCTGAACCTGTGTCCCCCTGAGGAACCGCCTCCAGGACCTCTTTGTCCAATAGATCCTGAATAGCGTTGTCGAACAGACACCTTTTTGTGGGTTCCTGAGAAGGACGAGTAAAATGGAACCGAAAAGGAGGAAGGGAGGAGAAAGGGATCCTGCATCCCTCTGACACCACCTGAAGAACCCATGGGTCCGCCACTGACTCCTCCCAAGTCCGGCGAAAGATGCGGAGACGACCACCTAGAGCCGGATGCGGACCCGGGTTCGGCGAGTCATGCCGAAGCAGTCTTGGAGGTCTTGGCCTTGGGGGCAACTTTGGGCCTCCAGGACTGTTTGGGCTTGGAGGAGGAGCGCGTAGTGGGAGGACCCGTTTGGGCCGAGGAGCGTGTCTCAGTCTGAAAGGAACGAAAGGACCGATTGCGTTTGGCTGGAAACTTTTTCTTAAATACTGAGGGTAGAAGAGTACTTTTACCGCCAGTAGCCTCACTGATCATTTCTTTGAGTTCAGACCCAAAAAGCAAATTCCCCTGAAAGCAAGGCTTTCTTGGAGGCTGTATCAGCAGACCAAATTTTCAGCCAAAGGGCGCGTCTAGCCACCACAGAAGAAGTGGAGGCCCTCGCCATCATGCGCACAGCATCAAAGGCAGCGTCAGCAACATAGTTCTGAGCTTCAGAAATGTTAGCAAGAAGCTGTAACTGTTCAGAAACTGGAGCATCCCGGCGAACTGCTTCAGTCAGTTGCTCAGTCCAGGCCGCGATAGCCCTGTTAACCCATGCCACTACAAAGGTTGGACGCATGGCAGTGCCAATAGAGGCAAAAATGGACTTAAGAGAAAGTTCCAATTTCTTATCCGTCCAATCCTGAAGGGCAGAGGCATCAGAGACAGCCAAAGCGGTAGACTTGGATAGCCTGGAAACAGGTGCATCCACCTTAAGAGGATGCACCCATTTAGCCAGCTCCGCCTCAGGAAAAGGGTACAGCTTAGCAAACTTTTTGGAGACAGAGGAAGATCTATCAGGATTCCTCCACGCCTCAGAGACCAGACGAGCAAGAGTAGGATTAGTTGGAAAACAAACAACTGGCTTAGATTGCTTTTTCTGAAAAACATCAGTAGGATCATAAGTGGATTCCTGAGTCAGAGGAAGGTTGAGCGTATTCAGAACCGCTCTGATCAGACCCTCAGCCGAGACTTCAGGGTCACACTCATAGGGGTCCCCAATGGATCTGTTAGATTCAATAACAGTACGTTCCTCAGCATCAGAATCCTGCAAGAGTTCTTCTTCAGAAGAATCAGTTACATCAGGAGCCCCCTGTGGCTTAGGCAGGGAGGTCCTGATGGTAGAGGGGGTCTGCCAGACCTGGAGAGCCCCCTGTATCTGAGAGGGAAAGAGTTGAAGCGTGGATCTGAGATCCCTAGTGGCAGCTTTAAACTCCCTCACCCAAGATGGCTCAATAGCATGGCTGGGAAGCCCAGGGTTGCTATCTTGACCAGTACAATTAGGGCATAGATCCCCCACATTATCCCTAGACAGCCCAATGTGGCAAGAGGAGCAAAACGCCATGGGGGTAGCAGACCCCCCATCCTCCCTAGACTTGGGTCTAGCCCCTAGTTCCAGTGAAGTAGACATGCTCACAGCGTCAATATACCCCACTAATAACACTATCACCCAGAAAAAGTGTAAAGGATTAAAGTTTCACCCCAGAAATGTCTAAATTCGGACTTATCTGGCCAGCGAAGGGTTAATCTGTAGAGGAGAGAGAAGGCTCGGTCCCTGCGTAGTGTACTCGCATAGGAAAAGTACCACAAAATGGCGGCCGTCATGACAGCCAATCAGAAACGAGCGCGAACCAGGCGCTCATGGGAAATGTAGTTTTCCCTCTACAAGTACCCCAAACAGTGCCCGAAGCCCCCCTGAACACCCCACATAAATAAAACACAATCCGGATGATAGAGCAGGAGCCTAGCAGTAAAATGAGCCCTCTCTGGAGTTGCTGTGACAAGCGGTTCCAAAGATATGTCCCACACTGTGAATTCCCATAGATAGTAAAGGAGCCATTGCGTCTGAGCGGGAAAAGCCGCGCTTAAAGGCGCGGAACTCAATTTTTAATAAAGTTTAAGAAAACATTAAAAAGTGCTCAAACAAGAATAAAACACATAAGAAACATAAGTAAACGAATATCCCAAGCTCCAAAACCCAGAGAATACCACAGAAATTGCATAAAACAGTAATAATGCAATAAAAACACCCTATGAGTGCTGGAGTGTATTGAAAACTCCCAAATACAAGCCCATCAAAGGGACACTGTGGGGACAAGTGGACCTTCAGCACTCAATGGGTGACTCACCTTTCTTGCAGGACTTCTGTCTTCAGGTGACCATGATGAATAAGGAATAACCCAGAGGTAAATTCCTCAGCAGGGAAGCTGCTCAACACAAGCTGTTCCCTCTTCAGGGCATAAGGTCCACAGAATTCCCTGGAAGCTGCACCAGCCACTTTAAAGAGGGCAATTCACAGCCATGGTCACCCTCCTAATGGTGGTATTCCATATTTGAATAAAAATAATAAAACACTAAGATGCATAGATGTTCAACTACCTGGTGTGCAAAGCACTCCAGGAACAAATCAATCTGAGTGGCTCTGGCCAGAAGGTGGCTTAAGTAAGAGGGGAGGCTCCGCCCCTTGCAAATCATTTGCATAGTTGTTCCTGCCTATTAAAGGGGACTTACGCCTCCCAGAGTACCAGTGACCTGTATTGGACGACAGTGAAATTCTTATTATATACAAAGTTAAAACATACATTGTTGCCATCTTACTTGCATCATTCCAAAGCAAAGACTTCAAGAGTGGGATACAAATCAGCAAATGTAGCAACCATCTTACATCCACAAGTTTTGCGTCTGACAATTATGATCAGGAAAACACTATATTGTCATCTTTAAACCCAGGGCCATTGCTGCGGGGGCCCGGGGCGCTGAGTGTTGCTGGGCAGCCCCAAATATAAACTGTGGCATAGCTAAAGTATTGTGAGGGGCACTGAATGAGACATTCCACTATCTACAGAAAATGCACAATGTAAATAAAATAACATTCCCTTTATTTTATGGCTGCTTGGATTAACCCTTTGAGTGTCAGAAAGGTATCCAAAACATAGCAATGAAATGCATACCATTCTCTGTGTTAAGGCCAACCCATTATCAATACAGTATTAATGTGGCTGGTCGTTACTTGGCTTCTATATTATTACACAAACTGCTTCATTAAGGAAAAAGGAAGCATTGCTTCCAACACTTTACTAAGGCTAAGGATGAAGTCAGATTTCCTCACAATAACAAAAATGAAGAGCTCCTCTGCTCCTTCACAACCTGAGTACCATACAGGCTTCCAAGATCTGCCTCCTGTTGCTTCCATCCAATGATGCTAGCAGGGGGCAGTTCCACTTCTTGCTACCTGCAGGAGCACTCCCTGATGACCCGGATATGAACTGCTCAACAGGAGGTATTGTCTGTCCGTTTAAACTGTAACCAAGTATAGGGTTCAGTGTGGGATGGAGGTCAGGGCTGTATAGCTTCAATTTAAATCTAAAGGTTGTTAAATCTTATAAGAGAGATGTTTATATTTTAAGATATCTGCATGGTTATGATATAGCAGAGGTCTTTTTTCACTGCATTTACAATTTTTATAGATATCTAATTACTGTAAAATCTCAGGTATAATGGCACAGGTGTATATTATACCCAATATGTTAGGGGAAAACAAGACTGCCCATGTATAATACGCACCCTTGTTTTCCCTTCTTAAGAAAAAAAAAAATTAAGCCTGCCAGGTCCATTCCCTCCCTTGGCACTATCAGATTCTAAAATACCATTTACCTACTTCAAAATTCAAGTCCCTGCATTAGCAGGCAACACATGCTTCCATTCACCGCGCGCTTCCTTGCGGCTATGGTATTGCCCTGTGAGGACCCGAAGGAAGCGGGTGATGAATAGAAGCATGCCACCCATAGGGAATATTGACATCCGTTATATGTTGCCTGCTAATGGGGAAAATGCAGGGACTGTAATTTTGAAGTAGGTAAATGGTATTTTAGCAGCAGATAGCGACAGAGGAGGGAGGGACGGGATCTGGCAGACTTTTTTTTTTTTTTTTAAATAAAAAACTAAAAACTCTCTGGTATAATACGCACCCCTCACTTCACATAAGGTGAAGTGGGGTAAAATTGTGTGTATTATACCTGAGATTTTACAGTATATCCTTTGGGTATATTTATTTTGTACACTATATTGTGATAAATATATGTATACATAGAGATAAATGTACGGTATATGCTCTTATTTTTAGGTTAGCAAGGTATATAAATATACTTTAAGATTTAGATATAGGATTGAACATTGCATTAAAATGTAAAACTTTTGTTGATACATTGCCTTTCAAATGAGGGTGGGAGGTATGTTGAAGATCACCTGGAATCACCTACATAAAAAAAGTGAATGAGATATTTTATATTTCAAGACAAATTCCCTGATGAAGGGGTCTAGCTGATCCCGAAGTCTTTTTTGATCTAATCACGTATGTTAAGAACAGAAGTCCATTATTGAAGTGTAAAGAAGAGCGATTTGGATCGCATGGGAAGACTAAGAAAGGACGCCAGACAGAGTCCGTCTGAAAAGAACGAAAATTGCCAAAAAAAGGCAAAGACACCAAAAACCGTGAGTTAGACAGTGCAGGGATAAACAGAGAACCTCTAATATATAAGATTTGTAAAAAGCAAATAACTCAAGAGGTCATAAAGAAGTGTATAAGATATGGGGGTGATCTATATCCTGGAGTGTTTTTGCACGTGAATAATTAACCCTCTGAGTGTCAGAGGGGTACACAACGCATTGCAAAGCAAAGGGTTAAAGGAAGTCTTAATACGAGAGAGAACGATACTTTCTTTTTTTTTTAGAAAATATAGGAGAAGTGGACATCTCACATGTTAAGACTGTTATATCAAATCTATATCAAGATATTTGGATAACAGTGGGACTTTTCAGTTAAAATCAACGCTCAAAGATCATTGGGATTTTTTTGTTTTTTTAATAAAATCGCTTATTTTTTCCTTTATTTATTTTTTAATGGTTGTTTTAGAGTACCCAGGTGGTCAGCTATTGCCTGCCCAGCCTCCTGGCAAGTAGAGGAGGGAGAGTACCGTTTTTGCTACCCTGTATCGCTTTCTCAGCAGTCGGATGCGAATGCCAAAGTTGTAGCTGGGGCCAAGGCAACGTTTTGTTTTGAATAGAGAATATTGTGATATTTTAATATTACCTACATCTGCACGTATTTAAGTGTCTGCTTTTACCTGCAGACATCTGACAAGTAGGGAGGGTAGGTTGATTATTTGCGCTGCACTGTACAACTGTTTCAGCAGGTGGATGTGTAGGGGGAAATCAGATTTGAATTAAAGACAATAGCAGGGACCTTTTTTATGGAAGCAGCCATGAGGTGAGAACACCACTCTATATAGCGCCACCATTAACAAATATAATTATTTGTACCTTAACTTTTCATTTCGGAACTAGCCCTGAAAGGGTTAAGGACCATACTAAAAACAGAAGAAAGAGAGGTATGTTAAAAGAGCAAAAACGGAAAGGATTCCACTGTGATTGTCAAAGGTAATGGGACATAAGTAGATAGGACAATGGCACTCAAATGGTTAACTTAAGAGTCTTTCGTTCTTCAGACTCCCATAGTGACAAGTCTGTTCCTTGTGGCTTTATGAAGTTCTGCAATTTAAAAAAAAGTCACCTCCACAGGGAAATGGTCCAGAAATACACCTGTGAAATGGACAATCCAACTCCAGGAATGCCAGTTAATGGGAGTGCACCAAATGGGGATTATACAGCCCCATATCCAACCTTAAAATAAAAAGTAGACCTAAAATCTAAAAGCACTCCCGGTTTTTATCTCTTATGTGAGAAGTCACTTGAATCTGGAAATGTGGGGTTAAGCTGGAGGAAGAGGAGGGAGCTGCCGTCTGAAAAGGTCCTGTCTTTTAAGGGGCTTGAACTCCAGAGGAGAGGAGTTTAACACCATGGTTCCTGTGTTTGATGTAGGATGCAAGAGAGAAGAAGAAAAAAAAAAAAAAAAAAAAAAGAAGTATCTAACCCCTTAACACTCGGCCGGCAGTTAAGGACCACAGAGCTCCCCCTCCCAGCGATATGGATTCAGGGGTCCCAGAGTGACTGACATGCCAGGACAGTCATTGGTCCTTAACACAAGTTTACCCATGACTGTCCTGGCATGTCATGGGTCTTTAAGAAGTAAAATAAAACAAACTGAATGTGAGTGAGTATGTGTGGGGGAGCAACAGGGGCTGAAAAGAATGAGGAACCAGTTCGCCAAACCACCAGAGATCTCAAAATGTGGCTGCTAGACAAAGTGGGAATATACCACAAGACCTGCGCACTCAGAACTAGCATTCTCTTCAGCCTCCTATGTGAAAAGAGAAAATGGCAGAGTTAAAGCATGAAAGCCATCTTCTAGCAGACAGAGGTTCATCAGAGTGTCTGCTCCCTGATCCTTTTCCATCATGGAGACACTGGGTAGGAGCCCACCTAATAGGGGGACTGAACAGCCTCATTTAAGTTAAGGGAAAAAAAAAAAAAAAAAAAAAAAAAAAAAAAAAAAAAAAGTTAGCCAGGACCATCTTTGACCAGTCCATCTCCTTTGAGGTCACCCTTAAAGTAGAACTACCAACTCCACTAAAGTCGCAATACTTAGGCAGGTGGCGACCAGCTTACTAATCATTATTTAACCTTTAAAAAGTGCCCACGAATAAAGTTATACTTAAGTTTCAGAGACTGACAGCCAGATTACTGCAGCCTATGCCGTCAGTCTCTTCCGGAGCAGTCCGGGCCAGTGCAATGCCTGTGAAGGGTGAAAAGGACTGACAGTGCAGGAGCGCATTCAATATGTCTGCGGGGATGCCTGGCTTCCGGTCTTGGAAGCTTAAGCATAACTTTATTTGTGGGCATTTTTTAAAGGTAAAATATGGATTAGTACGCTAGTCGCCACCTGTATAAGTATTGCAGGCGACTTTAGTGGAAGGGGTAGTTCCGCTTTAAAACCAGAGCATGTCTGGTGGGGACCTCCTTTTATGGAAGTGCCCTGTCCTCCTATGGAGGGATACTTTACATTCAGTTCATGTGCTCCACAGTGGATGAAATAGTCTTACAGGAATCTCCAGTATTTATACACAGACTGAATGCAGATTGTTTACCTGTAAAGCCTCGCTCATCCCACGGCCAATCACAAGAGTCTTTACTCCCTTCTTCACCACTTCCTCCAGGTCAGCTGGCTGTACGCCAGGATAGTGCTGGTTGTCAGAGAGAACAGAACAGAAGTAGGATTACACAAAATATACAGGTATAAAATTCATATCCCCCTTAGTGCTTTTATTTGATCTAGGTGATGTTTTAAATTATTAATATATGCAAAAAGTGGTGTGGGGGAAAACAATCACGCACTCGCAGTAATATCAAAATCTCTTATGAAGTCACACCATTTGTAGAAAATGTTGCTGTTTTCTGCAAGTGGTGTGATTTCATAATAAGATTTTGATATTAGAAGAACTGGGAGTGTGTTTTTCACTTTTCACACACACACACACACACACACACACACACACACACACACACACACACACACACACACACACACACACACACACACACATATAAATAAATAAAAAGGAAGGCACAACAATCTCCTGATTGATGTGGAACTCAGACCACCTTAGGAAGAAATTCCTGGGGAGGTATGAAGAACCACCTTATCCTTGTGAAACACCAGGAAAGGCAGTTTGCAGGACAAGGCCTGCAGTTCAGCGATGATTGCCAAGAGAAAAGCCATCTTCCAAGTCAGAAGACGAAGAGGAATGGTAGCCAAGGACTCGAAAGGAGGCTGCTGCAAGACTCCCAGAACCAGACCAGCTTCAGCAATACAAAATGTAATAAAAATATATGATATATATATATATATATATATCATATATCATATCATATATATATATATCTAACAAAAAAATATTATAAATCAAATAATTAAACCCAATTGGGTTTGTTAAATTGTTCTCGAATGAGCCCTGGGTGGCATGAGGAACAATGAGTAATGGGGGTCAAAGACACCCCAGCATCCTTAGATCTAGCCCCAGGTCCCAGCAGGTCTGACATCCTGACAGTAGACAAAGTGCCAACTAGTACAAGGAAGAACCCAATACTGTGTCCCAGATTAAAGTATTCACCCCCAAAAGAGCTAAAATACACTTATCTGGCAAATGAATGGTTAACCTGAGGAGGAGAGTAGAAGGATCCAAGCCCTGCTTAGGACACTCGTGAGAGGAAAGAAAATAAATGGCGACTGGACTGTAAGCCAATCAGACAACAGCCCGCGAAATAGCTTCCTCTCAAAGTACCCCAAAAACAGCTCCCGTATACCCACCAAGACATTAAGGATGTGCACAGGAGTGTAGGGAAAGGGCAGACAAGAAGATTGCAACTGCTCCACGTTCAGAGATGGCTCAAAGATAAGTCCCAAGTAAAACTGTTCCACAGAGATCAATGGAGCGCTGCGGCTATGCGGGTAAAGCGCCGAATTCAAATAAACAAATTTTCCAAAAATTTCCTAAAGGTTGCAAAACATATAGGAAACACCCAAAAAGTACAAAACACTGAACCCCAAGGGAAATTAAAACATCCCCCAAAACACCCAACATGACAAGGAAGGGGTTAATGTACCAAAGAAAACCCAAAAATGCCCCAAAGACCTTAAGTAGATAAAGACAAACCCAAAATGAGTGGAGTATAAATATATATATGAACTCCAAATACTAGCCACAGGGGTATTAGTGACCTGAAGGGTGGTAAAACCACCGTAATGAGGCCCTCAGCAGAGGGGAGTAGGGTCAGCCTCAAAGGGATCAACCCATGCAGAAGTAGAATCTCCTTCCTCACGTTCCCCTTACTCCGTATCGCCATCAAGAGAGTCCTCCTCAGAGGATTCAGTGAGGGCAGGCATACCTGGGGCCTTAGGGGCCACAAACCTGAAGGTGGTGGGGGCTTCTCTGAATGGAGGACACCCAGGAGGGAGAGAAGGAACTGTGCCATAGAGGACTTTAAGTCCTAGACCCATGGTGGCTCTTGTCCAATGCTGGAGGGCATAGGAGTATTCTCTAGGGAGCCCCTTTATGGCATCAGGAACAATATGCGGGGGGGGGGGGGGGGGGGGTCAGAGACTCCCGAGTCATTAGCCTTAGGTCTAGCCCCATGTCCCTTTGGATCTGACATCCTAACAGGAGAAGTGTCTGAACAGTTTGTGGAAATCCCAAATACTGTGCCCCAGATCAATAATACAACTCAGAAAGTACTTATCTGGCAGGTGAAGTGTTAATCTGAGAAGGAGAAGCAAGGAGATACTGGAGTATAGGCTTGTAAGGAAAGAAAATGGAGTCTGAAATCCAGACGACAATCAGAAATGAGCATTCTGGGAGTTGTAGTTAATTCTTAAATGTTGTATCCTAGCAATGCTTTAACCTGCACTCGCAGGGCACCAGGGACCCCCTAGACACTGGGGATGTGAACCGGATAGTAGGGCAGGAGGGGACTAGAAGAATGAGCCCTCTCTCAGCTCCGTAAGTTAAAGGGATAGTAATACTTAAAATGTAAAAAAAAATATGTTGTAGGGTTTATCCCCCTGAGTAAAACAAGAGTACTCCCACTGCTGAGAGGTCTTTCATTCAAAAGTTATTAATTTTCAAAGTTGAATTTTTTAGGTGCAATATCACAGTGGCCTGAAATTGTATAGTGGCGCTGTTGCTACACCATCCTATGGAGATTTATGGTCAACTGACCAGAGTTGTCCATAGGATCATGTAGCAACAGCGCCACTGTACAATTTCAGGCCACTGTGATATTGCACCTAAAAAATTCAACTTTGAAAATTAATAACTTTTGAATGAAAGACCTCTCAGCAGTGGGAGTACTCTTGTTTTACACAGGGGGATAAACCCTACAACATATTTTTTTTTACATTTTAAGTATTACTATCCCTTTAAACGGTTGCAGAGATGTCCCAAAGCAGTCTGTCCCACTGAAGTCTATGGAGCAAGTGCGGCTGTGCAGCCTTTAGGGGCAGTACACCAAACATTTTCAAGTGATTAAAATGACCCAAGGAAACATTTAGGGATAAATAAAAATGGATGATCCTTAAGGGAAAACCCAAAAAATAAGCCCATAATCCAATTAAACCAGCAGGGAAGGGGTTAATTTACATAAACGCAGCTGTGAAAGATCCAAAAATCCTGGGATCAAACCAAATAAGATACCAAACATGCGTGCTGGAGTTTCATACTCCAAGAAGATACCTGCATAGAGGGGAAGTGGACCATGGCACTCAAAGGGTTGCTCACATTTTTACTTTACTTCTTCTTCAGAAAACCATTAAGAGTCTCAGAGAGACCAGGTCAGGAAAGAAAGACATGTGTTGCATGATTCTATCCACAGGGCTGCAGGGGTCCACAACAGCACCTGATAGCTGGACAATCCTCCAGGGGAAGCCAGGAAAGGTAATCCACCTAATGGGGAAATTTGACACCCCATCCTATATAATAATTAGCTAAAATCGTGTGTAAATGTGCAACATGCGCAGTAGACACTGCTGCGTGTGCTTCAGTCAAGCGCAGTAGAGACTGCCCGTGCCGCAGCTGATACAGAGCTGGGCGCTCCGAAGGAGCGTCCAGCTCTGTATCAGCCGTGGTGCGGGCAGTCTCTACCGAGCATGACTGCCCCGCGACCGGGTGGCAGTGGCACTGTGGCCCGTGTAAAGGGCTGTTCAACTAGTAACTAATAAGAAAATAATAAAAATAATTCTAAAAACTGGGCAGAAAAGTTCTCAGCCTCTATCCAGGTTACTGGAACAAGTCTATCTGGGGCGGGGCTATTGCGATAGCCTGATAAAGAGGAAGGGGAGGCTCCACCAACAACTTCTTCTAAAATTGTTCCAGCCTACAGGGAGGAGCTGTCACCTCAGCATGGTACCTGTATGTCACACTTGTACTTGTCACTTTTCAGTTAGTATAGAAGGGGTACAAGAAGTGCTGTGACTAAGTGCTTATATAGACAAGCATAAGGGGAACCCCGGGCAAGTATACATTAGGATAAGAGGTCCCTGCCCCATACAGCTTACAATCTAAGTCTATTTATACAGAATCTCAGCGATTTGACATCTCTCAAATTACTGTCTCTGACACAAAACCCCTACTTTATGACTGACGGATTATATCTGTTAGCAAAACCAGGCCAGACTTCATGCTCCAGATCCTCTCTGGGGGCCAGCTACAAGTCAAAGCGCTCTTATAGATAGAGATCTTTCCCTAGGAGCAAATCTGGCCTTATGTCCTCATCAGAACACTGCTGCAATATGAAACAGCACCATAATATAAACACGCCCTTATGTACAGGACATCTGCTTGGTTTGTTCACAGGACTACCATAGACAGATGGTGAACATTCCAAAACAATAGTTTTAAGATTGTTGCACCATTTCAGGGGTGAAAAGGGCCATTACCAGATCTGTCAGAATGTTGAATTGTTCCCTGTGATGTACTTTGTTTACTGCAGACTAGGACCACTGTTGCATTTAATGAGATAGTAATGTTTCATAATAAAAGCAGCTCCAACTAATCATCATAGTATTTGGGCCATGGAGAGTGTTATTTCAATGCTGTCAGAGTTGTAGTTCAAGAGTAATTGAATGATAAAGTATCCCCCTCCCACACCTTTTACTGATGTAACACTGCTCACCTCAGATCAGAAGGGAGGTACCCAGGTAGATTGCAGAGAGACACACAATCTATTAAGATAAGGGGAAAAAGCTGAAAAACCTGTCAAGCGGGGCAGGGTTTTCATTGTTCTCACAGTAGAAGATTGACCCTTGATGTGAGCTGTCTGCTCTATGGACTGGGATTCCACATCTGAGGAGTGGGGGCTTACACTAGGTAAAACAGGTGGGAGGGGGAAATGTGATCATTCAATTACTCTTGAACTACAACTCTGACAGTATTGAAATAACTATGGCTCAAATACTATGAAGATTAATTGGAGCTGCGGTTTTTGTGAAACATTACTATCCCTTTAAACACATGGCCCCATATTAAATGAAGGAGTCATGTTATAACTAGCCCCCATTTCTGCTACAGGAAGTCACTGGGCTGGTTTGTGGGCAGTCTCGGCTCTTATCTACAAACTCCTTTTATCCTGAGGAGAAGGAGAATGCTGCAGGACTCAAACGGAAGCAATAAACCTTCCAGGCATAGCTGAGTGATGGCAGTTTACAAATTGTTTTATTGTGTGCACGCCATCTGATAAGGACCAAACCTGTTATCACTCTGGGCAAAAAAAGACCATACAAATCAACTAACCTGTAACCACTGGCTCTGTTTTAACCAATGGTAGGTTTTCCTTTTAGCTAAACGATGGCAAACAAAAGCTGCTGAATTCAGAGCTGAATGCACAAAGAACACTAATATGAACAAATTATTCCTCAAATTCATATTGGCATAACAGGGTCTATTAACCCCTAAAAAGCTAGCTAGATGTCTCCAACAACCTAGAGCTAGATGGGAGGGGGGGGGGGAATATCAAACACCCCACACACAAACGACACAGTAAACCTCCCCAAGAGAAGTGGCCCACTGCACTGGACCCCCACCTGGGGGGTATGTAGAAGGATATAAGAGAAATAAGTAAAAACCTAAAGTTGATCATTTGGCACTGAATGGTGGACAACAAAAACCTCAACTTCTGTCTTGGTGTCCTATTACTATGTGGGAAAGGAACTAGAATTAAACTTTAGCTCAGAGTATAATTTTTTTTTTTTTTTTTTTAAATAAAGTAAATGTTGGGCTATATATTAGTTAGTTTCTCTGGGAACTCCCATACCAGTGTTCTATGTATACTCAATTATAAGTCTGTATTCCTCCTGCTAGCAGAGCCACACGTGGAATTCCAAAGGTCCCCAAAGGACCAGTTCCTGTAAAGCTATGTTACCTACATAACGCTATGGGCAACACTGTCCAAAATGGCTAGTATTATATACACAGGTCGGTTTGTAAATTCTGATCTAGAGTTACAAATTTTTAAAAAGCATAATAAAAAAAAACAAACACAACCACTGAAAAAGCTGTTAGAGTTTTGTTACGACAAAAAAAAAAAAAATAAAAAAATATAATAATTAATATATATATATATATATATATATATATATATATATATATATATACACATACACACACACACACACACACACACACATACATATATATATATATATATACACACACAGTATAACCAAGAAAAGTGAGAATTTAAAGCTGTCCCAACTCCTAAATTGTTATTACACTGCATCAGTCAGTAAAACAGAGGTTCTGGTAAACAGTTATAAGCCTGTATGTTCATTTCTGATAGAAATGTATCCACTGTCTCTGCCATTACCCCATAACTGGGCACTTGAGCAAGAAACTCCACAATTTAATAATTCATATTCATAGTATTTGGGCCATGGAGAGTAATTTCAATATCCTCAGAGCTGTAGTTCAAGAGTAATTAAAATAAAGTATCCCCTCGCTCCCCTTTTACCTAGTGGAAGACACCTCCCCTCAGATGTGGACAGACAGCTCACAGCAAGAGACAATCTTCTTACTGTGAACATAAGGAAAACCCTGCCCCCTTGACAGGTTTTTCCTCATGCTCACTGAAGATTGTCCCTCTCTGCGATCCATCCGGACAGTCTTGCTGCTCTGAGGTGAGCAGTGTTACATCAGTAAAAGGGGCGGGATGAGGATACTTTATCATTCAATTACTCTAGAACTACAACTCTGACAGTAATGAAATAATACTCTCCATGGCCCAAATACTATGATGATTAATTGGAGCTGCTTTTATTGTGAAAAACTACTATGCCTTTAAGGGGTGGCCCCTAGTTATTTGGTCAATCTTGAATGAAACGCTCGAAGATCTTTGTACTGACATCACATATACAGACAATTTAACACCAGGATCTGATTTTTTGGGGAGTTAAAATTAGAATAGTTATTTTTAAACATATTTGTTTTGGGGTTAATTTGGCCACATCTACTTACACGACCATATGTCCCATGCTATAAAAATGGATGTTTGGAAACTCTGACCTAAAGTAAAGGTTTTTTTTTTGTGTGTTTTGTCCTAGAGCATATTGTTACTTTTGAAAAGGAGATGGTATTCATACAATTTTATGGTCTGTATTCAACTTATCTCCTGTGGCAAGGTGACCTAGCTCCTGATTGGAGGAAGGAATTAGTCTCACCTGGTGGAAGACTGCCTACTGCTTTATTCAAGCTCTCAATACTAAAATGATTACACATGGGATATTCATGAATTAAATCCTTTTTTTATATACATGTAAGAGCAAACTTACATCTGTTCCAGTCTCTCTCCAGTCCCACGTTCTACTACCTCCTGGCCAGACCTTGCAGTCTTTATAAACTTGACCCCCAACCTTTATGCTTCCCCAAGAGAGCTTTGAAATTTCAGGAGAAGACATCTTTCAAAATCTTAGTCTGGAGAGAAAAACAAAAACCACATTAAAACAAACATTTATGCTGCTGCTAAGTTACTGGGCGATATATATAGGACACTTCAGTATTTCTCCACCTTTAATTAAGGCTAAGTTCTGTGCTTTATCACTGCACAGAAAAGAGTATTTTAGTCTTATCTGGTAACCCCTGGAGTGCCAGGTGGGTACATTGTATGAGTTTGGACAGCTGTACCTGCTATGCCAAGTTCGTACAATTTAAATCTATAATGCAGTCACTGCATAAGCCAGTTAACCGGCTTGCAGTGACTGCATTTTAGAAGAAATGCTGCCTGGCACTCTTGGGGTGGCATGAGGATCACTCCTCATGCCCCCCCAGTTATTGATCTCCCAGCCGATTTTGCTGGGAGATCAACCCGAACTTCCGGGTAGGAGTAGGCGGGACTGAGGGAAGCCTCTTAACGTCAGTGACATGGTCACTGATGACATTAGTAAGCTCTGCCCAATATCAATCACTCCTATCAGCGGTAGGCGAGAAAGGAAGGAGAGCTTTTGCTCTCCTTCGGTCTCCATATTCATTTCCCAGCACAATCAGCTAGGAAATCAAGAACTGGTGGGACATCAGGAGGGGTCCTGATGTCCCCCCATGAGAGGGAAAAAAAACAAAAAAAAAAAAAAAACACACACAACCATGCTAAATTTAACCCTATGAGTGCCGTGGTGACGTCCCCTGTGGCACTCACAGGGTTAGTAATGCTTGGAATTTTTTTTTTTTTTTTAACCAAGACCTCATGGGGGGCTGAATCAGGAGGGGTTTGGTGTCCCCCCCCCCAATGAGGTCTAGAATATATAAAAAAAAAAAAATAAATATATATAATATAAAAATACAGCTGTTCAGCAGAGGCCTGATTCTTGTAGGCCAAGGAGGCCCCCAACAGACCTGGAATGTGCTGTAAAGCGGAAGGGAAAAGGTTCCCCTCTGAACTCATAAGCCTTGGGCATGGTAGACAATCCAGGATGCAACAAACCTTGGACGCAGCCAAACCAGCCCGGGGACTCTCCCAGATGACAAAGCATCAGTCTTGCTGATGGACTCCGTACTGTGCACATAGAACTGGAGGCAGAGTACCACATCCAAAAGGATGTCACAAGGAAAGTGCAACAATCTCCTGATTGATTTGGAGCTCAGAGACCACCTAAGGAAGAAATTCCTGGGTGGTACGCAGAACAGCCTTATTCTTGTGAAAAGACAGGAAAAAGCCTGCAACTCAGCATCTCTGACGTGGAAGGTGGTTTTTCTCTTGGCTGTGGTCTGTCAGCAGAGACAAGAGGAATGGTAGCCAGAGACTCAAATGGAGGCCGCTGCAGGACTCCAAGAACCAAGTTAAGGTCCCACTGAGTGGGAGCCTCGTAGGAAGAGAAAGCACGAGCAACACCCCAAAAGAAACCTGACATCCGGTAACATGGCAATGAGTTTCCGGAAAAAGAGAAAGCTGAGGTCTGGACCTTCAAAAAGAAACCAAGGTTAAGGCCCTTGGTCACACCATCCTGCAAAAAGGACGAGATGGATGGAAGATCAAACTCCTGTGAGGACAGATCCCTGTCCACACACCAAGAATGGAAGATAGACAAAGCCCTGTGGTAGGCCTTAGAAGACACAGGCTTCCTGGCTTGGATCAGGGTGGAGACCACCTCGGGGGGAAGGAAGCCTCTTTTCCTTAAGATGGAGGCTTCAGCCATGCCATCAAAGCCAGACTGTCCAAGTCCTCTATCCAGAGGTAACCCTGGAGGAGGAGATCCGGTCTGCATGGCAGAGGAAACTGATCCTGAACAGACATCACCAACAGCTCTGGAAACCAAAGTTGCCTGGTCCAGTGAGGGGCAGTCAGTATGACTGATGCACCATTCATCCAAGTCTCTCAGCACACAGAGGATGAGGGGAAGGAGGAGGAAAAATGCAGGCTAGATGAAAAAGCCAAGAAACAGACAAGGAATCCACTGCAAATCACCAGAGGATCTCTTCCCCCCCCCCCCGTGAGAGCAAAGCTGTGGAACCTTCCAGTTGTCCCTGGCAGCCATCAGGTCTATGCAGGGACGCCCCCCATTTCTGGACCAGTAAATCGAATACCTCTGGATGGAGCTCCCACTCCCCGGGGTCCACTGTCTGGTGACCGAGGAAGTCCGCATGAAGCGTGCATGGCTGAGATGGCAGGAGTGTACTGCCCAGGCTAAAGAAGCCTTGACCTCTAACCAAGCGAAAGTGCTTTTTGTGCCTCCTTGCTTGCTGCTTTAAGTCATAGCCGTGGAAACGTCTGACTGGACGCATTCTGGACAATCCCTCAGTTGAGAGGACCAGTACATCAGAGCATGGCGAACCGCTCTGAGCGCCAGAAGGTTGATGAGTAGGAGGATCTCCTCTGCATTACATCGTCCCTGAACACCAAGGTCACCCAGGACCACTCCCCAGCCGTAAAGGCTGGCGTCTGTCATCACCAAAGTCCAATACTGAACAAAGGGTTTCCCCTTCCTCAGGTTGGAGCAGTTCAACCAACCATCGGAAAAGAGAGGCAAGACAGTCCAAGAGTTCCGGATTCCACAGGTAAGCCCCGACAGTGAACCTCTGAAGCTCTCTGGTGTGCGCCATAGAGTACGGAACTGTTTCCATGGTAGATACCATCGTGCCCACACGGTTGGAGAACTGGGGCTGAGGTCCACTCCAGAGCAAGACACCCCTTGCTTGTGATCTTCTGGACAGAGTCCTCTATCACCCTGACAGATGTTGAACCGGAGATCCAGGAAAACCAAATTCTGAGAAGGAACTTGAGCAGACTTGTCCATGTTCAGAATCCATCCATGCTGGAGGAGGATCTGGGCACATTACTGGACTTGGCAATCCAGGAAGTCCCTGGAAGGAACTCTCATGTACAGAATCACCTCAATCCCCTTGGTGTGCAGGAAGGCAATCAAGGCACATGTGAACACCTGAGGAGCGGTGGCAAGCCCGAGATACTACCACTGCTGATGAAGGGGAGAGTGGTGAACTGTAAGTGTCCCAGAGTGCAAGCAAATCTGAAATACTTCTGACTGTCCAGATGAATTGGGATGTGCATATATGCATCCTGCAGATCCAGAGGCAAGAAATTCCCCTGGATACATTGCTGCAATGACAGAGAGCAAATGATTATGGACCACAAAAGAGTTGAAGTCCAGGACTGGACGGCTGCTGCCATCCTTCTTGAGAACCTAAGCCTCTCTTGCGGTGGAACCGGAGTCAGAACTCCCTTGTCTAAGAGAGCATGCACCTCTCCGTTGAAAAGAGATAACTTTTCTGGACTCTGAGGGGCACGAGAAAGGAAGAATCTGAAGGGAGACAGGGATGTGAAGGGAACCCTGTAGCCTCCTGAAACCACCTGTAATACCCACAGATCCGCAACAGAGCCTGCCCAAATGCTTGGGGGGGGGGGGGGGGAATGACGCAGAAGACCACGGTTCGGCAGAGCAGGTTTGGTGGAGGAATGCTTGGACCTCCACTGTTGCCTGGGCTTGGGGATGGAGCACAGCATGCTGGCCTGAGACCCTCCTGGATTCAGCCTTTGCGCTTCGCTTTGGTGGGGATGAAAAAGACGCTGCTTCCCTGCCATATTAGGGCTTCTTGGAACTGTAGGCAACAAGGTGTTCTTAACCCCAGTGGCCTCACTAATTGCATTCTTCTCTTCAGGTCCAAAGAGAGACATACCCTGAAAAAGGAGAGAAATTAGTGACTTCTTAGATATAGAGTCACAGACCAAGTCTTAAGCCACAGAGTGCATTGTAAAGGATCATATCCGTTACTTGAGCCCTTGTCTGGCCCTAAGACTGTTTAAACCAAAGACTGTGGACATTTTGTATTTGTATTGTTTGGACTCTGCGCTGTGCCTTGTCGTACGAACTGGCAAGCTATTACCTAAGAGAAAGGCTTATGTTCATAGACTTTGGTTCGTGTACTATGTTTAATATATGTAGAATGTTCTAGTTATTGTATGTAGTATGTTCAAGGGTTTATATATTCACCGAATGTGGGTCGGAGGTTTCTGGTTCGAGACCGACATTGTATCGAGCACGGAGAAACGGGAACAGTAAGTCGACGTCGGATTGGTTGAATTCGAGCAAGAGGTTTAAAGGTCTTCCATAGACTTAACATGGGAAAAAGTAGGAGGCTCGGGATTGATCGACCAGCCGACTCACTGTACAATTTGATTGGACAGGGTTGAAGCCGAATATTCAAACCAGTGTGTAGGTGCTTCAACCCCTGGCCTTTGTTCATAGAATGTGTATTCCCGCCCCTCAAGTCTTTGTATCTTGTGTCTATATTAAATCAACCCCTTTTGTATTGTAAATGTAATCACGTCTGGCTCATTGTGTTTGTTAGGCCATCTGCTGTTGGCCTCTTCTCTATTGTAATAAGATTGGATTAAGCCCTATTGTATCTGGTTTCCCCCATACGTTTCAATGTAAGATTTGTGTATAAATATCTGTGGCTTGTATCAATAAAGTGAATTATGTTTTGGAGTGAACCAGTGTCCTGAAGTCTTGTGTGTTCTTATGGTATTAAAGCAGCCACTCTGACGCCCATCTGAGCCCAGGTTCATGCATCGTTCGACCATCTGCTGCCAGTATCCTGCTACCCAAGTTCGGATGGTGTCAGGCGGCAACGTGGACGCTGCCTTGCTTTTTCCAGTTCCAGCAAAACCTTCAATAAGAGCCAGAGTGCTCGAACATCCTGGCGACCACTACCTTCTGTTCCTGCAACACTACCTGTTTATCATAGCCCGGGAGTAGAAGCCTCGTTCCAAAAGTATTGCTAACCTTTTTCGTGATATGCACTCTTCCCTACGTGATCTCATTTTACTCTCACCCACATAACTCCTAATCTAGACTTTTTCTGAGCCAATTCCATCTATCCATGGGAACGCAGGTGGATGTGGGCCATATTAATGCTTCAAATCATGTGCCCTTATTCCTCAATTTTCTACTACATGGAAGATTAACGATATCCTCCGGCTGGACCCCACATTTAGAAAACGTAGAGAGGCAGAACTGCTGGATGCCCCACACACACTAAACACCACCCCAGATGTTGAACCAGCTATTTCAGAGGTCCACAATTGCTATATTTGAGGTACTGCCCGCACCGCACCTGATACTTCGGAGCGACCAGCTCTGTATCAGAGGTGGCACGGGCAGTCTCTACTGCGCATGACTGCCCTGCGACCGGCTGGCAGTGGCACTGTGGTCCGTGTAACAGGCGATATAGATATATATATAGCCCGTGAATAGGAGCCCTGGTCAGGACAGCATTCCCTTACTACAGGCAGTTTCTTAACCCTCTTCCCCACATTTCTACCCAATAGAATGCAATCATGTCAAGACAGTATCCTCAAAGCCATTACTCTGATCCAGGTTGCGCCAACACTGCCACCTCCTCACTGCTTTCCTTAGACACTGAAAAACACTTTCAGCCATGTGAACTGGGACTATTGAGCAAAGTTAAGCCTCCAGATTTGTCTGGGACATTTCATGGATACAAGCAATTCTCTTTACCATTTCACATCCACCCAGCTCTATTTTAAAAGGCATCCTCCCCAAACCTTTTCCAGGTTAAAAATGGCATCTGTCAGGGCTGTCCCTTATCCCATCTAATATTTGTTCTTACCATGGAACCATTATTGACATTCATTTGTCAGTCAACTGGTATAACTGGGATCTCGGGACATTAAAAGGTCTTGCTTTGCGGACAACATTTTAGCTTTTCTTTCATGTACCTCCTCCAGTATGAAAATTACATAAGAGATTATGGCTCACACTATGCTATCCTTGCTTGGGAAGGAAATCGCAACTAGTCCACCCATTCCCCCAGAAGGACTCTGCATTTAAATACCTGCTCATCTCACTTACCCCTAAACCACTCAACCTGAGTGCTGTCAGGTGCCTCCTTAGAGACTGGTTTGCTAAGATATAGCCTTGAGACTCCATCTTTGACTCCTGGGTACAGAAGGCAAGTTTGTCCAAAATGGTTTTATAAACCAACATTTTGTGTGTGCTTAGATCATTGATATATCTATGCCCCTGTGATAGATACATCCAGTACAACATTTCATAGTGGACTTTATATGGAAGTACAAACAGGATCAGTTTCTCACTACTGACAAGATCTCCTGCACCAGTGGGGGGTTAGGTTTCCCAGATTTCCTGGTCTGTCAAACAATGTCAGTCCATGTCCTCTTGGAGCTAGCTGAAGAAGCCTTGCCTGCCTACCACAGTCAATGTCACCAACTTTCGTGGTCAACTCCTGCCAATAATGTGGTTGCAGTCCTCCAGAAATGCAATATGGATTTATGAACTTTCCCTCCCCTCATACCTATTTTGTTAACCCGGACTTCATCCTGGGGCTTCAACCCTGTGCCTTCATCAGCTGGACACTGCCAGGGCTCATATTTGGACCATTTAATCCCAACCCCTGCAGGTGTCCCATAATATTGCTTGGGAACAAAAGTTAGGCATAGCCCTTTCAGATGCCCAATTGTTCTCCACTTGTTCAGATTAGGTTGCAAATCCATAACTAGTGTACATTTGAGGGAAACCAACTATAAACCCATGGTGCACTGGTTATCACTCCCTGTTGCAACTTTCCAGTAATTGTTAGCGATGCAACACTGGGTAGGGTATATTGGCACACATCTGGTGGTTTTGCCATGTGAGCCTGACCTTTTGAATCTATTCATGGCCACCTTCCTAAACTCTGGTGTTGTCACCCTCTTCTCTCCATTACTGTTATTAAAGTATTTTTCTAGACAAAACCATAATCTACTAGTTCTCTAACTTCTCTTAAAATTGGCTCGTTACTTACGATGGGCAGGGCTTGCATCCACAGGTTGTGGTGCTCTGCACAACCTGTACCCACGAGGCAGAAATGAAGAAGCTGGAGATGGCATACATCTACCATTAGACCACAGGTAGATTTAACAATTTCATGATGTATATGGCTCTGTTTGAATTCATTAACTTACCTTCTTGCAAAGGCTCTGCAGTGCTTGCACTGTTTAGCAGTACTTTCCTTTACCCATTCCTCCCCTCTGTCACTACCCAACCATTTTACTCTACACTCGCAATTTATTTAGCTCTGCCTCGTACCAAATTTCTTCTTTGTGGTGTTGCCTTCTCTCTACTAGCTACCATGTTTACTTTATGATTTCTTAGGAAAATTTACCACAAACACACCATAAGAATAAGTGGATCTTAGTTTATTAGAAATAATCACAAAAACAGGTGCAAACAGCTGTTTCTATTGAATCTGTTTTAGGCAGTTATTTGCTTAACTTTCAATATAACAAAATCAGGCCCACTGCTGCCTCTTGGGAGGAGGTGCAAGCTACAGGCATGCCTGAACTACATACCTAAAACAGCAGATATGTTTTCCTTCCCTCCCCAATACATTTTCTACAACACTAGCAGTATTGGAAAGTCTTTGCTGCTGTATGTTGTCACATAAGGCGGCCATGAAGTTCACCAACAAGAATAGCCACGTTAAAGACTATTTAAATTTTGGCCAAGTAGCATAACACTAATACAATGGAGGAGTTGCAGTTCAAGGAATAAAAGGGGGTGCAGCTTAGGAAGGTTTTTTTATGCATGCTGTAATACTCTCACTGCTGAAATGTGATTTAAGAGTTATTTTTGCAGCAGAAAGTTGTTGTTCTTTTGTGCAATATCACAACGGCCTGAAGTTGTACAGTGGCACTGTTGCTACACAATCCTATGGAGATTTATGGTCTACGGCCCAGACCTGTCCATAGGATGGTGCAACAGCGCCACATTACAAATTCAGGCCCCTATGATATTAAACAAAAAAAATTTAAACTTTGAGCCGTTAACTTTTCAATAAAAGCACCTTTCAGCAGTGAGAGCACCCATTTTTTTCTCAAGAGGATAAACACTACAATATCCACTTATTCCCAAAAGTTCAGTCTCTACAAAGTCTCCCATGGCACAAAGACAAACAAGAGCATTGCTCTTCAGAAGCAAGAAAGTGTAAGCTGCTCCCCTAATAGGGGGGGGGGGGCTTAAAAAATGGTACACAATGATGTAACTACTTTCTGATATAATTGCCTACAAGCATTTTCTTACTAGACTTGCATCAGAAGTTACCATTGGCAACCCGTATTGTTTAATGAAACCACCACATTACTGCTTTACAGATGTCTTCTTCAATCTACAATTCAAGAAAGCCCACTGGGCTTCATTCTTGGCCTTAGCCTTCTGGCTGAAGAAACATCACTATATTGATATTCCCACATTTACTTCTGTTCTTACACTTCTTGTAGACGGATTGCTTTTCCTTTTTTAGATGATACTAGCAATATTGGTATGGCCTCACCCATGCCATGGGGGGGGGGGGGGGTGAGATAGAATTAATATAGAGTGCCATGCAGCTGTATGCATGCATAAATAAAATATTTTCCATAACATGAAGTGTGTTATGAAGACACCCTAAAACAGAATTAACCACTGCTTGTTATCCACCTCACTGCAGCCTAATTCATTGGATACATGTCTGGCGATCCTATAGGTAAAAGTTAAAAGGGGGATTTTACTGTTTAAAGATTTGTGTAAAGCCAAATTAGTGCCTATATTTAAGAAGGGAACTAAAACAGAACCTGGTAATTAGACCTGCGAGTTTGACAAATGCTAGAAGGGAATCTAGTCAGAATTCTATTGAAAAATATATACATTAGGAATAGCCTTCTCTGTTTCCTGGCTGTCAGTCCCGGGAGCAGTAGGAATTCTCTAAAAGGAGGTGTTAAAAAAAAAAAAAAAATTACCAGAATTAAGTTTTGCCAGAGAGCATTATGTGTTGATGGTCTAGGGCACAGGATGAAGAAATTTACATCTAGAGTGGATGCTGAAATATCTTTATCCAGGGTCATTGATCCAGTGATTTTTGCTACATTAAAAGGGATTGTAATGTTTTAGATATATAAAGAGTAATATGGGGGGGGGGGGGGGGGGGAAGAATACATGGATCCCATTCCTCTCGCAAACATTATGGTGATGCTGTTATGCTTGCCGCTGATAGTTTGGGACATGGCTTTCTTATTAGTCAATGCTTATGGTTCCAATTGTTCAAAGTATATCAATTCTCTCAGTATTAGGTAGAGATGACAATTATGTTAATTGGTAGAGTTCAAAGACTATATAGGCTACAGACTTGATAGATCATACCATCTATACCCCTGTGCATAGCACACAAAACACGTTGGGTGATTACCAAACATTTAGCTAGACATTCCTACCATATATTTCCCTATCTGACCTTTCCACGAAAAGGCCTTGCCATAGTTAACAGGCTTTAACATCTCACTACACGTAGATCGTCATAAGTGTTTTAGGGATGTTTTGGTTTGAAGTGTAACTGCAAGAAGTGGTACTTTTTATGTTCTCTTTATATTTGTTTGTACTTTAATAAATACTCTTACCTAAACAGAGTATCGATATACTTTGAAGAATTGGAACCGTAAGCATTACTAGTAGAGCCACATCCCAAACCATCAGTGGCAAGTATAAGAGTACCACTGGTTGATTAGGGACCTAGCTCAGATTGCCTTACTTCCCCCCCCCCTCCCATTAAGATTGAGACAAAACACACATTCTAAAGTATATTTAAGGAAACCATCCACAATAGACTGATTAGAATAAACTAATCATGTATGTATTGTTGCCACCCAAAAGCACTTACTCCCTTCTGTGTCCAACCTTTCTTCCTCTAGAAAGAGTTCTCATTAGCGGGGCCCTCTGACCCTTCTGCTCCCCACATTTGATTGTTCAGCACTGCCGAATTAGCTGGCACTCTAAAGGATATTAAGTCAGTAAGCCCTTGGGAGATTTCTCCTACACCAACACTTGTGTGGAGCTCTGAAAATTCCAGATGGCATGAGGGATGCCTTGACCTGAGAGGGGGAAAAAAACAACTCCATCAGCTGAGCCATCTTGCACTTGCCAGACAGCAACGCAGTTATGATTCCATATAATAATGGAATTGAGATTACACTCCAACTGAAAGAGCATTATCTCAATCAAATGGTGCTTTTTTTCTTTTGCGCAGATTTAAACTTATAGTATAGTCCTGGTCACAGGAGTAGAGTGAACTCATGACCTGAGGATAAACCAGGCCTTAGATTATAAAAACTAATCTCAGGAAGGTAGAGACTCCATAAAGGACATAAGATGTGAGCACCAAGCCATCAGGTCTAGAAAAATAAACATAAGGATAGAGTGACCATCCCATTCTCAGCTTTTGCAACACCCCGGGAAGCAGGGAGATTGGAGTAAACATACAATAGAGATTATATCCATACCATGGAACTCTATCACATGTACTAGAGGGTCCTTTGATCGGGCACAGAACAGGTGAAGTTTAAGGTTTCCCTCAGGAAGCTATGAGATCCACTGATGGCAGTCTACTGTAAACTAAACACAGCCACCTACACAACACAATCCATATAGAAAGTGTAATAGAGTGCATTATGGGTAGAAAATACAATATAACTGCATGGCAGATAAGCAGAGACATAAAATAAATGAGCATTGCAATCAAAAAGTTAACTGACCAAGCATCTTCCTTCAGACTCCCACTGCATTAATGGAAGAGCTCCAGATATGTTCCATAAGGCAAAAACTCATGACAACTCAACCTCCACAGGGAAAAGGCCCATAAATACACATGTGAATGGGGTAATCCATATCCAATGAAGCCAATATATTAGAGACTATATTATAATGCCAGGTCACCTGAAACAGTAGGCAGGTGAAAGCTAAAGGCAAGCGAGGCCTCAAAGTGAAGACGCTAAATACCATGCCGTCTGGATGAGGGGGAACTTTACCTGTGTCCCAGAATGTAAAAGTGACTTGTTTAAGCCAGTTAGGATATTTAATGCAGATAGTTTAGATATCCAACAGTTCCACTTAAAAAGAAAAAAAGTGTAAACATCTCAAAATACAACCCTCTATAGCTGCCTTGACATCTTAGAACCTCTGAGATTTGCGAATTGAAGAGATCGTGTCTACTGAAGCAGATCTGACGTTTTCTTGCAGAACCACGAACGCCACTTACCGCACATATTAAGTACTAAAGGAATGCGTACCATATTGCGTACACTCCTGCGCCTTGTAGGGTTAAGATGGACCATGAACTCCGCTTACTGCACAAAGGCGAAATTGATAAGAGAAAACAGAACTTCCTGGAAACAAGAGTATAAGTAGTGGATTATGGTTACGGCTTATTCGGCTCTCTTTCAACTAAACTCCACCAAATATGCTAATATAATGTGAAATTATAGGGGGGAAAATGACATATGCAATAACTGCTAAAGTCTGACAACGAAATAAGACACTGTGTGCAACGAGTACAAAACTCAAGCAAACACACCCATAAACCCTTTACTCTTGCCTCAATTACCCACCAACTTACTACGTTCCCCAGCCACCGCTGAAGTGCGTCAATCCTTGCGCGTTCGTTCGCTCTTATAGCCGCCAGTACTCGCTGCTGATTGGCAGATCACTTAACCCCACCTCAACTGGCCATTGGCCAAGAGTTTTAACTACACACCAGTTTGTTACGTTCTGTCAGCGGCGGGAAATAATCTGATTTATGAGACGTGTGCGGCTTTCTTCCTGTTGTTGGACTACAACTCTTGTCCTTCTTAGCCTGCAGATGGTGGGCGAGCTGTTGTTGACATGGCTGTTCTGGAGTTTAACAATAAACACCAGAGGGAGCCATTACACCCTCTCGTGTTTAAAGGGTGAATAATAGACCATATAAATATCTGGCTGAACGTGATAGTGAACAATGCTATATATTCCAAGTATCGGTTAGAATGATATGTATGTTATGTATCATAACTAAACGTACGAGGTATGTTAAATTATGCATGACTAATAAAGTTATTTTAAAAAAACTCTTTGTTTTGTTCTCCCCGATTTCGTACAAAGGAGTTGTGAAGTGTCCATAGAGAAGAGATGACAGGAAGAAAGGTCAGGAGCGCGGCTCTAGTCTCGTTCTTTCTCCCGCTGGATTATGGGATACGGAGCCGCCAGGAGGAGGTGTAATCAATTGGGCGCTATCAATTCACGCAAAACCATAACGTCTCGCGCCCGTGTGCGCGAGGCTCCTTCGGTGCTGGGGGGCGCTCGCGCCGGGTCGCGCGCGCGCACACAGCCTCCTCCCCTCTCCCGCCCTCACCCCTCCTCCTCCAGAGTCCAAGATGGCGGCGGCTGGTGCGGAGGCTCCGGCTTCTCCGGTGGTGGCCCCGGCGGCTCCTTCAGCTGCAGGGGCCTGGCCCGATTTCGCCGTCATCTGCTCGTTCCTGGAGCGCTATGGGACAGCGCTGGACCTACCTGAGCTCACCTTCCCGGAGCTGGAGGAGGCGCTGGAGGAGACTGGGGCAGGTGAGAAGGAGGAGGAGTGTGATGAGGATGGAGAAGGAGGAGTAGGGGGTCTTGAGCTGCTTGTTGCGAGGAAGAATGGGCTACCCATGGAGAAAGTGAGAGCTTCATGTTCTCTGTGTTGGGAGTGGGTATCCAAAGCCGCGCCGCCTGTGAGGAACTACGTTTCCCATCATCCTCATGCTGACTGGGGATTATGGGAGTTTTAGTTAACAGATAGAGGACCTTAGGTTGCTCGTCCCTAATCTGTGTACCGTAGCAGGCTCTTTACTTTCAACATACGCCATTATTGTGCTAACACCCCCCCCCTACATCAGGAGTGGGTAACATGAGGCTCCCCAGCTGTTGCTGGGCTACAGTTCTCCATACAGCGGCTGGAGTTGTAGTCCAACAACAGCTGAAGGGCCTCACTTTGCCCAGCCTTGCTCTGCACACCTATACATCTCACCCCTCCATCCTGGCTCCCCATGAGAGGTGGGAGTGTCGCATCAAGAAGCAAAGTTGGGGGCTGCCATCTTATTCCACTCCATCAAGGCCTCATGGGGTAACTCTTGGATAGTAAAGATGTCTGCTAGCCATTACTTGGCGATGCATTGCCCACATTGTCTGAAGTAAATTGGTAAACAATGTGTCCAGTAGATTCCACTGACAAGGAAGGATATATTGGGTATGCTTTATTTACTTCTGGAATGGGCAACATGTGGCTCTCAGCCTTGGACTTAAGCAGCTCCCTTCAGAATAGCTACTGAGTTAAGAAGAATGAGCTGTAGTTCAATAACAGTTGTGCAGCCACATGATGCCCACCCCTGATTTACTTTGACACGCCTCCTCATTCATTACCATAGCCCAAATAAGCAGCCCCGGTCTGGCTGCTGTTGGGATGATAGGAAATAACAGTTTATGGTGTTTCGAACCTAATTTCCCAATGCAATACGCAAATAGATTTTGGGAGAGGAGGTCAGTAATGGATAGGAGTACCTCCCTCCATTTCTGGGTCTGTGATCGAGCTCGGATGTGTTGTGTTCACTCTGCTACGCGCATGCTCCCAGCCTCGCTCTCTAAAATCACATTGATAGTGGGAGTTAAAGGGGTAGGAGGAGGGAAGTAGACAGATCTATAGACTAATATCTCAGGGGGTAACGGGAGGGAGACGGGTTTAAGTTTGTACGTCACGTATTTGTATTTTCTGCATGGGAGGAAACTGTTATCAAACAAATTTGGGATCCCTAAATAACCATGCCCCTGGGCACCTCGAACTGCGATGATGGCTTTGTTGTTCAGGCACTATCCTGTCGCCTTGTAACTGAGGGCGGAGAGTACACGCTTGTTTCTTTCTGTCTGTGTGCCCAGGTTGTCTTGTATGGATCACATATTGATTTGGGAATATTTCATTAGCTCTTGTAACCATTTAATTGCCGCAGTGAGTCCAAGTGAAACACTAACACGGGATATGTAAACTTAGTTACCTAGCACTTCATGTTAGCATTTCTAATAATTCTTTCTTTCTTTGAGTTCTATAATTTAAGCTTACATGTGCTCAGATATTCCTGCCTTTTACATGGCTCCTATTGATTGTCCAGGAGTATATTTAATTGGGCTTTGATAAGATGACATCTCTGAATAGGAGAGCAAGCTGACACTAATCACGTTCAGTTACCTGTCGCTATCTCTGTTCTCTAAATACAAACAATATTACAAAAATGCTCTATGAAAAGGATTTACGTGAGTTAAAAAGCACGTTTATACTTATTTTTTTTACAACTTTAACATGAATAATTTTGACACATTGTAGCTGTAAGTGCACAATTTAATGTTCTAGCCATATATTTTTGTTTTATTAGTGTTCATTTAAATTCAGAGAACGCTGGCATTCACAACAAAATGTTTTACCTGGAAGAATGCATTGAGATTTCTTTGTTTTCAAGTATGACCTGGGACATAATGTTTATTGGTTTCCATATGCTGGTGCTGTTTGTCCCAGAGTCCCTCAACTTTTCTTTCATATGTACTGCCCTATGTTTGTTTCCTAATTTCTGCATAAATAAAGGATTTGCTGGAATTATACTTTTATTTCCATAAAAGCTTGGAGAAAATAAACTTTAACTTTGCCTGAAAATCTTGTTTAACACAAACTAATTAGTATGGTGGTGTAAAAAATCTGTTCTGTTTGCTTTTTTGTTTTTATTATTTTTGAGCAATTTATTTGTGTTAATTGTTTAATATGCCTTTTCCATTGCATTTTATCAAGTGCTTTTTTGCAGATTTTTCCAGACTTCAATTGAAATCTTTTAGATAAACAGAGTGGTAACATTTATCAACAGCAATGTAATCCAGGCTTAATTAAGTCTTTTCTATATCATAGCTTTCCTTTGTGTACCCCAAGCTCAACTGATCCTGAGTTTCAACTACTTTTTTTCCCTGCTTGGACACAAGTGAGAGAGTCTTTTTTTGATTCACAAACTTGAATTTTGTAGAAGAGATTTTAACTGTCTTTGACAGGTGAATGCAATGTCTTGCACACACAGAACTTTCATAGGGTAAGATTCTAGCCTGTAATATGATTTTGTTTAGGACAGTGATTCTCACATCAGTCCTTGAATCCTAGATGCATCTCCAGCACAGTGCTTTAGAGATGTCAAGTGTGTGTATGTATGTATATATATATATATATATATATATATATATATATATATATATATATATATATATATATATATATATATATATAAATAAATATGTTAGGTTAATGGTTCTAAAACTCTGTTCACTGGAACATCAACGTTCATGGAAGAAGTACAATAGGTTCCATATACCAAACGTGTGTAATGGCAAACAGTGGAAGTAGTCTGAGGTGTTGGTGTATTTTGGTCCTGTGACTACAAGAGGAACAAGACTGGTTAGTCAGTGCATGTATACTTCTGTGGGATTACCAGTTGGCAGTGGTAAAAGCCGATGTGGGAGACAGTATATCTGTAGAATGATCTGCCCACCTGTATATCTTATTGAAAAAAATTTCACATTGTAGAATTGTTTAGCTTTCTATTTATTTTGCAATAATTGCTTAAAACCAAGTTCCCTATAAGGCACTCCTTGAAAACTCACCTCTTCAGGGAAGCCTATCAACTACTGCCATAACCGTTAAGAGCAAGGAAAGACCAACTACTGCTTACTCTAATTCCCTTCTAAAATCACCCTCCCACCTGCATGCTCATCATAACCTCGTTGTTCAGTCTTTTCTCCCAAACAGAGCCACCACTTCCCTGGACCACTGCATTCAATAGCACTTCTTACTCCTTCTTTGTCCATCCTACCTTCTTCTAGACTGTAAGCTTTCACGAGCAGGGCCCTCTGATCTTTTTTGTTTTCCATATTCCATTTGTAGTATTTAAAGGCATAGTAATACTTCGTTTTAACTTTATTTTGTTTTGTAGGCATTAAAAAAAAAAAACATGAACGATATAAGTCTTATCTCTCAAACCTTTATGGTTTAAGAGATATTCACAAGCAAAGTTTCCCCTCCCACCCCTTTTACCTAGTGTAAGCCATCTCTTCTCAGATGTGAATCTGGTTGTAAGGCCAGACAGATAACGGCAGGGGACAATCTTCTTCCTGTGAGAACAATAAAAGCTCTGCCCCCCTTGACAAGGGGCGGGAGGGGGATACTTTGTCATTGAATTACTCTTGAACTGTAACTCTGAAAGAACTGAAATAACACTCTCCAAAGTCCAAATACTATGACTGTTAATTAGAGCTGTTTTTATTATGAAACATTACTATCCCTTTAATATCTCTGAATGTCTCTTTCAGTGCTGAGGAATAAGTTGAAGTTATATAGATAACCCATAATAAGGTTCATTTCACACGAGTAATTGGAATTTTTCGGCAATGCTCCTATGTTCTAATTGGTGGCTTGCTTACGTGGGATGTTGTCTCTGCATTCACCTGGTCATCTTATCCTTGAGGTGGCATGAGTGGTCAATAACTAGTATAATAGTTGGTGTGCTCACTTATCCAAACATGATTAGCTGACACCTGTGTGGGCCACCACCAACAGAACTGCTGCAATTCTCATTTCCAATTTGCCTATCTGCATCCTAGTCAGAAAAGTTGCAGCAAGCTGCGTTCAAGTTGCATTGCCCCTGTGAACAGCACAATATGTGGTAATTCAACTTTTGCTCAGTTGATTTGTCAATGCATCTTGTGTGATCTGTCTGCTACTTGATATATATATAATTTGAACTCCTTGGATGTTAGTTGGTTCTTCAGAACATTGCTTCAAGAAGCAAGACCTCTTCAGCATCATCCTATAATATCTGGCCTTTTATGTATGTTTGTCCGATGCAGTCATGCGCAGTAGAGAATGCAGGCCAATGCAGCCATGTGCAGTAGAGACTGCCTGAAAGTAGATGTTTGTCCGATGCAGTCATGGCCAGTAGACAAATAGTTTTTTAGGGTTCCATTGACTTTTTATGATGACTAAGGCAACAGCAGTCAATTGTAGGATACAAAAGAAAAAAAATGCCCACTGTAATTTTGGGATAGTGTTGTATAAAAGAATCATAAAAAGGAATATCCAAGTGAATTATCATACAATTGTATACACCAGTGTTCAAACGAACACTTAACCCTTTGAGTGCCAGAAGGGTACACAATGCATTGCGTACCCCTCTGGCATTCAGAGGTTTAAAGTGTTAGTAATGTCAAAGAATAAATGATTGTACGATTGTTCCATTACATTTTTAAAATGTAAGGATTTATTTATTTATTTATCTTTTTAACATTTCCTTCATAACCTTCTTGAAAATCCAGTAAAGTTTCCCCCTTATGTCCCTTTCCATCATGTTATGCAGACTTTCCTCAATTCTGAAAGCCGGTCTGGACGGATTGCATCGAGGGATAATATTGTCTGCATAAGGGAAACCCTGCTTGAAAGAAAAACTATCAACCTTATATTGACCCCCAAATCCTAATATAATAGCAATATGCATATACATACTTTATATTTTCAAGAATAAATGCGGCATTAGTGAAGAATACAACTTTTTAGGCAGGCAGACAGACATCTTGAGGAGAAGGGGCATCTGAGTCTGAGCTGTCCATCCCCTTCTCCTCCATGATTGGGGAGTTGAATGCTTGGCTACCTTAAGGCACTGGTGCAGAGAGCACCTACAGCAAGATCCCTGCTTATGCCTGTCTGTCTACAAAGTTCTGTTTTTCACTAATGGCGCATACAAGTAGGTATATGCATATCGCTATTATACTTGGGTTTTGGGGCTCAATATAAGATTGATGACCGTTTCGCTTTAACTAGATTTTCAAGAAGAATATCAAGGTAAAGGATTTTAAAAAGGTACTATCCATTATAAAACATTAAATTGAACAATCATATATTGATTTATTTTTTTGGCTTTACTATCCCTTAAAAAATTGTAAAGACTTGCATAGCTGTTTTTTAAGCAAACAATGGACAGAGATCCACTGAGACCGCCAACATCTATCCAATGAATTATTTATGCAAAGAGTTGAGCTAAGAACAAGAGGTCATCCATTAAGACTAGAGGAAAGGCGCTTTCGACTAAAACAAAGGCAGGGATTCTTTACAGTAAGGGCGGTAAGGCTATGGAATTCTTCGCCTTGGGATGTTGTGCTTGCAGATAACGCAGCTGCATTCAAAAAAGCAATGGATGCCTAGCTAGCACAGAACAATATTGACAATTATGACAGATGGCTTCAAAGCAAATAGGATATTGATCTGGGGAACTCTTTGACTACCAATTGGAGTCAGGAAGGAATAATTCCCCCCACATACACACACTTGGGACCAGATTGGAAATGGCTCCAGAGGGCTTTTTTTTGCCTTCCTGTGGATCAACAGGGGTGTTTTTGGACGCATGTCTTTTTACAGCCTTATCTACTATGTTACTATGGCTAACCAGCCCTTTGTTTCACTAATGTATACAATTGTTTGATACTCTGGGTTAGTATTTTCTTGTTTGAATGATTCTTCAACACTAAAGGAAATTTGTGATGTGCGGTACCTTTCTTGTGTATTTGACATATTTTTGAACTCATTGGGAATAGGCTTTGGAAACTTTTGAACCCTTTCAATTTTTGTATATTACCCAGTGTTCAAGTTATCTTTTAGATCATCCTCCAACCTGGCACTTGCTGGATAGGGATGATGAGAGTAGTAGTACCTAACAGCCTGAGGTCCAGCAGTTGGCTATCTGAGCTAAAGGGTGTGAAAGTGTAAAGTATGTCATAAATGGTTATGTATATAGGCTGTATGTCATAAATGGTTATGTATATAGCCATGGGGCTTGAGGGATTTTCAGTAACCATCAGGCTGGACATTTTTCATCATATTTGCTATCCATCTGTTTAGGTGCGATTTTTGTTGGTAACTTTCTGGCTATGTATGTATTTGGGGTCTCATTCTTGTTTTTCCAGAAGAAATCAAGCTTTTTCATGGGACCTCACAAAATGTTTTACATTATATGACAAGCTATGATGTCTTAAATACAATAAAAGTTAAAAAAAATGTAAATTATTTTTAAAAACTTTGAACCCCCTGTGTATAAATTTGTATGGATAATTTTACCTGCAACCATGGTATTTTCTAGATGGTCACCTGAAAACAAGTAATAAGTAAGGCTAGGCAACTAGTCCTGTGCTAAAACAGAGTGCAGCCAGGTCACCTTTAAAAAGATATTTTAAAAGGTATAACATGCAACTGCTTAAAGGGTTGCATTTCTTTTCAGTTCAGAGACCGCTTTCATGTTTCAGTTAATTACGTACATATGCTTTTTTTATTGGGCACATAATTTAAATCCTAACACGTGCATAGGATTAACTGTATAAATTAATGAATTTACTTGGGAAATAGTGACGCATGTCCTGACAAACCTGTTGGAAACCACTATTTAACACTGTGAAGACCTGAAGGGGTAGAAAATGTTGCACACCCCTTTGGTCCTTAAGGTCCAGTGAAGTTGCCGTCTCTTTGGTTTGCACCAAAATTGTACCTCTATCTTCCAGAATATGGCACCATAACTTGTAAGCAGTATGGCTGGCAGAGGAATGATGGGAGTTGTAGTCTAAAGTCGGCAGGATAACCACATGTTGCCCAGCCTGTACAAAGCATTGGAGAGAGAAGACAGAATAGCTCTGTGTTATACTGTTTTCTTGAATTACATATAAACATGAGGTTGGCCGATAACTTCATTAAAGGAAGTGCTTGGGTTTATAAGATAACACTGGGTAGATGGAAAATCTAGAAGCCGTCTGGTATAAAATTTGTGCCAGGTGGAGAATTTTCTTATGGTGAATTTCAGTAACAAATCTCTAGTCGCTAGAAGATAAACTAAACTGTGAACTGTGGTATCTAATGTAAGTCTTATAGTCTTGTGTTCTTCTCTAGTTAATGGATACACACTGATAAATCCATTATAAGAGACACACTTTGATTGTGAACTGTTGTACGGGAACTAACGTTTTTAATGGATCAGCAAAGTTCTACATATATATATATTTGCAAGTTTTTTCTTGCTGAGTGAAAGAGTACTCCTGTTGCTGGGACCTGATTCATTGAAAAGTTATAGCAGTTCAAACTGTTATGAAATGGTTGAGCTGTTAGTATCACTTTCAATGGAGAGCTGTAGTCAGTGGCTTATTCTTCCCATAGAATACATAATGGACAGTGAGTGTCACTGTTTCTTACAATGTAATCTTAAAAAAAAAAAAGTACAAAACTGTTTGAACTGTAATAACTTAAGACAAGTTTTGTAACTTAGTTGATGAGGCTGAAAAAAGACATGCGTTCATCATGTTCACCTTGTTGATTCAGAGGGAGGGGTTAAAAATAAGCCCTATTGATGCCATTTCCAACTGAGCCCCAAGTGGCTAAAAAAAATCCTTCCCAAGTCTCCAGAAGGCAGTCTGATTATTTCCCTGAATGAACATAGTTGCAAAACACACTACTTTGGTCTACCCAGGAATAGATGGTTTTAGGGCTGTAACATATAAATCATTTTTTAAATATGCAACTGCGAGCATGAGATATTTAAAGTCTTATCAACCTATTTCATTTTTTATTTTATTTATTTATTTTTGTAGTTAGTGTTTGTTTTAAAAACCCATGCAGTTCCGCTGGCCAAATTTATACTGGACCCATAAATCTAACAATAAAAAGTATATACAGCACTCCAATGTAATAATGAGTGAGACAAGTAAATCAGAGTCCTTCAATGTTGTCAGCAATAATCGTTCTCTCAGGGTGTCAGCTTATATCGCTGGCGTCTTCAGCGGCACCTATCACATGTGTGACAACTGGATAAAAGAGAAGAAGAAATAGGGCGCACCATCTGAGAGTAACCTCCAAATTTGTGGAATATAATATGGAACATTGATTATACTAACAAGAAGTATACTTGATAAAGTAGTCCAACACAGTGACCAAGAAACTATGTTTGTAAAAGATCCTCTCTCTCCTGTATCAATTAAACAGCGTCTTGCCAGTGGGCTAACCTTGTCTAAGTCTGTTCTCGATTCTCAGTTAGGGATAGAATAGAAAACTTCCTCTAAGAGCAACTATATCCTATTGGAAGACTCCCAACATAAAATCAGTCACCAGACAGCTGTAGAGGTTATGAATGTATAGCCCAGCCTGGCACAAATCCTCTTTTGTTGTGTGGACAGAAAGATGCAGTTGGTTGCGGTAAAAATGACAATGACCACATGTAGTGTATGAAAATAAAGATACTTTATTGTATAACAGCCCTATGCATTTCGTGAGTATAACTCACTTTGTCAGGGGGCTGAATTTAAAAGCAAATGCACATGGGTATATAGTTTAGGACAATAAAACATACCTGGTGAGTCCAGGCGTCTCCTCCGCACAGCGGTCCGAAATAAGGCTAGCGATCCACTCCGGCTATCATCATGACAACGGGGACGCCCGGATCCACACGCCGGATGCATGATATATCAATAAGTAAAAACATATTGCATACACTCAAACCATCTAAAGTATTTGATATACGTCAAGTTATGGCACAGTGAATATTTTGATACTTCGTAAAAACAATAATTCAACAATTCTGACAACTGTATCAATAGGCTTAATAAGGCCATATAAAATAAAAAACATACAATGTATGTAATGCTTGTTCTTATCGCAAATCTAAGCATCGTACAGATTAGTATGTTCTATTATGAATTATTGGTTTTACGAAGTATCAAAATATTCATTGTGCCATAACTTTATGTATATCAAATATTTTAGATGGTTCTCAAGTGTATGCAATATGTTTTTACTTATTGATATATCATGCAGTCTGCGTGTGGATCCTGACATCCCCGTCGTCATGGTGCTGGCCGGAGTCTATGGAAAATCCAACCGAGGCTTGGAGTAGGTACCGGTTGTTTGGTCTGTAGCCTCGTTCCGGTCTGCTGTGCGGAGGAGATGCCTGGACTCAGCAGGTATGTTTTATTGTCCTAAACTATATATACATGTGCATTTGCTTTTAAATTCAGTCCCCTGATGAAGCGAGCTATACTCACATATTGCATAGGGCTATTATACAATAAAGTAACTTTATTTTCATACTCTGCATGGTGGGCATCATTTTTACTGCAAACAGCGTCTTTCTGTCCACACAACGAATGAGGATTTGTGTTAGGTCGGGCTATGCATACATAACCTCTACGGATTTCTGGTAATTGATTTTAAGTTGGGGTAACCTGTTGACATAGGTGCTCTTAAAGGGGATATCTCACATATATACAAGTAATGCTCATTAGTTTAGAGCATTTAACGAACATGTTTAAAATGTTATATTAAAAAAAAAAAAAAAAAAAAGTTATCTGCACAAAAATTACTGTTTAAAAAGTGCCCAGCAGCCTACTTCCGGCTTGCTGCACTGCCTCTGCTCCCGTCCCACTACCCAGCATCCTCTGATGATGGAGTCTTTCTTTCTCTAAGCTGGAGCAATCTCATTAGCAGAGATCGATATCTAGCCAATGAGACCGCTCCAGCTTAGAGGCAACCTCCGTCATCGGAGGCTGCTGGGTAGTGGGACGGGAGTAGAGGCAGTGCGGCACGCTGCAGCAAGCCAGAAGAAAGCTGCTGGGCACTTTTTAAACATTAATTTTTGAGCAGATAACCTTTATTTTTTTTTATTTATTTATTTATTTTTTTAATATTTTAAACATTTTCGTTAAATGCTCTAAACTAATGAGCATAATGAGAGAGAGAGAGAGAGAGAGAGAGAATTTTTAAGGCATTTTTATTACTTTCTGCAAAGTCAAAAGTTTACATACACTAGGATTACTATGCCTTTAAACAATTTGGGAGAGCCCATATGATGATGTCATGTCTTGGGAAGCATGTGATAGGTTTATTGGCAACATCTTAGTTAATTAGAGACACACCTGTGGATGTATTTTAATGCACACCAGAAACACACTGCTTCTGTGTGTAACATCATGAGAAAGTCTAAAGAAATCAGCCAAGATATCAGTAAGAGAATTGTGGACTTGCACAAGCCTGGATCATCCTTGGGTGCAATTTCCAGATACCTGCAGGTGCCTCGTTCATCTGTACAAACAATTATACGCAAGTACAAACAAGATGGGAATGTCCAGCCATCATATCGCTCAGGAAGGAGACGGGTTCTGTGTCTCAGAGATGAATGTGCTTTGGTCCGACATGTGCATATCAACCCAAGAACAAAAGCAAAAGACCTTGTGAAGATGCTGGCAGAAGCTGGTAAGATTGTCATGATCCACAGTGAAACGAGTACTGTATCAACATGGGCTGAAAGGCCACTCTGCCAGGAAGAAGCCATTACTCCAAAAGAAACATATAAAAGCCAGATTAATGTTTGCAAATGCACACAGGAACAAAGGCCTACATTTTTGGAGACATGTCCTGTGGTCTGATGAAGCTAAAATTGAACTGTTTGGCCATAATGACCATCGTTACGTTTGGAGGAAAAAGGAAGAAGCTTGGAAGCCTAAGAACACCATCCCAACTGGGATACACTGGTGTGGCAGCATCCTGTTGTGGCTTTGTTTTGCTGCAGGAGGGACTGGTGCACTTCACAAAATAGATGGCATCATGAGACAAGAAGATTATGTGGCAATACTGAAGCAACATCTCAAGACATCAGCCAGGAAGTTAGCTTGGGCGGAAATGGGTCTTCCAAATGGACAATGACCCGAAGCATACTGCCAAACTGGTTACAAAGTGGCTTACGGATAACAAAGTCAATGTTTTGGCGTGGCCATCACAAAGCCCTGATCTCAATCCTATTGAAAATTTATGGGCAAAGCTGAAAAGGCAGGTGCAAGCAAGGCGACCTACAAACATGGCTCAGTTACACCAGTTCTGTCAGGAGGAATGGGCCAAAATTCCTATCAACTATTGTGAGAAGCTTGTGGAAGGATATCCAAAACGTTTGACCCAAGTCATACAGTTTAAAGGCAATGCTACCAAATGCTAATGAAATGTATGTAAACTTTTGACTTTGCAGAAAGTAATAAAAATGCCTTAAAAATTCTCTCTCTCTCATTATTCTGGCATTTGGCAAATATAAATAATTTTGGTAATCCTAATTGACCTAAAACAGGTAAGGTTTATTCTGATTTCATGTCAGATAGTGAGAAAAACATGCATATGTGTCTTTTTATATAGTGCATGTAAACTTCTGGTTTCAACTGTATATCCAATGTGGAACACAGGCGGAGATGAGTCCCGCCTGCTGGAGATGGCAGGGCACATCACAAAAGACAGGGTCTTTAGGTTGAAGATGTAATAAAATATATATTGTAGGTTTTATGTCCCTGAATAAAACAAGGGTACTCCCACCACTGAGAGATATTTTATTAAAAAATTATAACAGCTCAAACTTTAATTTTTTAGGTGCAGTATCACAGTAGCCTTAAAATTCACAGTGGCGCTGTTGCTACACCATCCTATGGACTGCTCTGGTCTATAGACCATAAATCTCCATAGGATGGTGTAGCAACAGCGCCACTGTAAACTTTCAGGCCACTGTGATAGTGCACCTAAAAAATTAAAGTTTGAGCTGTTCTTTTATTAAAAAAAAAAAAAAAAAAATATCTCTCAGTGGTGGGAGTACCCTTGTTTTATTCGGGGACATAAAACCTACAATATAGATATATATTTTTTACATCTTAAGTATTACTATCCCTTTAAGTTTTTTTTTCACCAGAATAAGGATGTACTCCGTACCTCTCAGGAGGTTCTTCCTAAGGGCGTCTCCAAATTCCACCAATCAGGAGATTGTCGTGCCTCCTTTTTGTCTTGACCCTGCGAGCACTGCGTCCTGTGTCCATCTTCTGGACATTGTGCACTGCCTTCAGGCATACTTCCCTTTTTATGGACATGTCTTTTCTTTTTCTATTGATCATTGTTCAGTAATTTGTTGTTTTTTATAGCCCTGTTGGCTCTTTGGTGTGCTTTGCTAGTTTGGTGCCAATTGACAATTACTGTTATTCAGATCCTGAACTGACCAGAGCTGTCTATAGGATGATGTAGCAACAGCGCCACTGCACCATTTCAGACCATTCAAATATTGCACCTAAAAATGTCAAGTTTGTGCTGCAATAACATTTAAGTAGAAAACCTCCCAGGAATGGGAGTACCCTTGTGTTACTCAGGAGGATAAACCTTGCCATGTATATGTTTCTACATATTAAAGTGGAACTACCACCCGACACAATCTTTAGCTTCACTAAGTCCCCATCTGGCGACTAGCTGCTTAGTAGCGCTAGTCGTCAGAATAATTACCTTATTTAATAGGTTTCTGCTCTCTTCCCCGGCTGACAGGCAGGACGGAGCGAGGACATCTTGCCATTGTGACATCTGCACGCCTGCGCTGTCAGTCCCAGCTGGAGCCAAATGGCTTCTAGCAACGCCTACTAGACCCGGCTGGGACTGACTGCGCAGCCGCGCGGACATCACAATGGCAAGATATCTGTGCTCCGTCCTGCCTGTCAGTTGGGGAAGAGAGCAGATATCTATTGAATAAGGTAATTATTCTGTCGACTAGCGCAACTAAGCAGCTACTCGTCAGATGGGGACTTAGTGAAGGTAAAGATTGTGTCGGGTGGTAGTTCTACTTTAAGCATTGCTATCCTTTTCAATTAATTGAAGGCTTCCATTTACTTTGCATTTAGCTGTTGGTCCTCTGACTTCATCAAGGGTCCTCACTTGTATAGACTTTATAACCCTGTAGCTTAACTCTTGTTGGCTAGTGGTCAGTTCAGCGGAGACCAAATATTACTGTATGTTACAGTACCTTTTACCATAGACGGCAAGGCTAACCACAACCTCTAAGTCTGCCAGCTTGAAAACTGCTAACTTCATTGGAAATTATATATGCTGTGTGTTTTCGTGGCAAAGGAAGTTCTGGCTTGTTTGATGGTTGTAGATAAAATTAAATGTGATTTATCTTAGAAGTATTATTTGTTGGTAGTTTTTATATTTTTCCCTTTAGAAACTTGATTGCCAGAGGTCTCCAACGCAATGTGTTAGAGATGTCCCTGGCATTCACAGGGTTAAACTATGAGAATCATTGTGCTGATACTGCTACATCTAGTAGTTTCATTTAGCACTGTTGTATATTTTTAGTGGCACATACTAAGCAGCACAATACTTGCATGAATACCTGTATAGATCAGTGCATAGAAGGACCACTAGTCTGGTCTTCAGATATGTGTTTTTCTTCGGGAGGGGGGTCTAAAAAGTAGGAACAAGAAGTAATGAAAGAGAGAAACTGTATAATGTTAATCCATGTATATTTAAACAGATATACCGGCATATAAAATACCCTCAAAGTTTAAGAGCAACATTTTTAGTTGCCTTTCAGTTAGATAAGAGTACTGGGGCATTAGCCCACTGAAAAGGGGAAAAGAATGAGACACAAGCAATTAAAGTACATTTTATCCATTCCAGTAACTGAATTTTTTCAGCCTGTTAGATTAACCCTTTGAGTGCCGGGGGGGGGTACACAACACATTACAGAATGGAGAGCTGTAGTCTGACTCAAGCACTCCACCTTGTGGACGACAGTTGGCACTAGCCCTAAAACATTTTCATAATAAAAGTTGACTGCATCTAAAATGTGATGTTAACCCTTTGAGTGCCAGAGGGGTAAGCAATGCATAGTAATTTTGTTTTTGACATTGCCATTGAGCATTAGTTGTGTTTACAACCTTATGTGTTTGTTCATTATCCCCTTGACGGTCATAGTACGTCATGGGTAGATCTGAGTTAACGACTCATGACGTGCTATGACCGTCATGGAATTCCGGGCTCCCCCCGCGGCTGCACGCTGTTCGGGGAGTCCGTAATCCGAATAAAAAAAAAAATGCTCCCTGGTCCTTTAGTGACCGCAACGCGCTTGCGCGGCTGGTTATTAAAGGGTTAAAAGAAAGGCATCAATGCCTAATAATAAACCTCCACTTACCATAATCTGGGTAAAAAAAATCCTTATGGCTGCTATGAATCGGCTGATTTCCCAAAAAACAAATCCTTTAATTACTCAGTGATACTGTCCTTGGAGACGGACTTGATTCTTCTTGCTGGATGACAGGAACTCTTCAAACGTCTGCCGCTGAAGCCTTCAGTGGGAGTCATTTTGAGTCCTGAAGTATGGCAATAAAAATCATGGTTGCCTTCATGATACCCCATGCTAATTAAAGATTCATCTTGAAGTACCAATAAACACTGAATTGATTGATTCATAGTGGCCATTAGGATTTTCTGCCCAAATTAAGGTAAGTCAGTGGGTTATTGTTAGGAGGTGTTGGTGTTTCTTTCAAGGTTCAAGAGATGTCCTTTTCTCATCATATCCATTATGTCTTTCTTTTCTGTAGTTTCAAAGTCGTTGGTGGAGCTGCACTTAAAACTTTTGAGGAAAATTGGGAAATCGGTCACAATTGACAGATGGGAAAAATACTTGTTCAAGGTATAGTGCATCATCTGGAATCAATCATACTTTTTTGCATATTTGAATCATATTAGGAATTTTGTCCCAAAGCTACAAGTTCATTAACCTCTTAAGGACCCATGACGGAACTGGACCGTCATGGAATTCCAGGCTCCCCTCACGGCTGCACGCCGTTCGGGGAGTCTGGAACCCAGCTGCGAAAAAAAAAAAAATGCTCCGTGGTCCTTAACGGACCGCAAGGTGCGTGCGTGGCCGGTCGTTAAGGGGCTAATATGTTTCATATAGTTACACGCGAACAGCTTTTGTTTTCCAAAAATTGATGATGCTTTGTATGCCTGATGGGGATTATTGCTTCGGGGACTCAGTAGGTAAAAATTATTGGTGTTTTGAGTGCTTTATTGCTTAAAGGATTAGTAATGTCTGATTTTCATAAAGTGTAATATTGTAGATATTAAAAAAAAAATTGCCTGGTGCAAGTCCCGTCTCTCAAACGTGTATAGTTTGAGAGATATGCACTGATAAAGTGTCCCCCCCCTCCCCCTTCACAGATGTCAGTTGTCTAGCTGACAGAAGGAGATTCGGGTTGCGTGACCCGGCGGCGTCTCTTCAGCAGAGCCGAAATAGTGCTATCTAAAAAGAAATACTTTATTGGAACGATCTGCAAAGTGTGCTTGCAAACCAGACACACTTTGTAAACCGTACCGATTAAGTACTTCTTTTTAGATAGCACTGTTTTGGCTCTGTTGAAGAGCTGCTGGTCGGTCCCGGGACCAGGGTCTCCTTTTGTCAGCTAGAGTCTGATGTCTGTGAAAGGGGGGAGGGGGGAACTTTATCAGCGTATATCTCTCAAACTATACATGTTTGAGAGACGGGATTTGCACCAGGTAATTTATTTTTTTTAATATCTGCAATACTACGTTTTATTAAAATTAGACATTACTATCCCTTTAAAGATCAGCTTTTTTCGAAACTAATCTGCACAACCCCAAGTCATCACTTCATATGCACACAGACATTATGCACTTTTTTTTACTGTGAATGCGCAAACTGATAAGACCAATATGATGAGAGCCAGGTTAGTTCTTCTGTTAAAAACTAAAAATAGAATTAGGAGCAGCTTATTTCTCAACAATAATTCCCCTTAACACTTTGAGTGCCAGAGGGGTATGCAACGCATTGCTTTGTGTATTCCTCTGGCATTGAAGAAAGGGTTACAGGTAATTCTCTAGGTATAGTTAAGGTGACCAATTCTCAATTTTATTGTAAGACTCTTTAGAAAATGTAATTTCTGTAGCACTGCACGTGGACTAGTGCAACCCGTGTGTGCGCATGTGTGTGTTTTTTGTTTGTTTTTTTAAGCAGGAACTATCTAATACTCTTCTGGGTTTCCTTACAGGTATGTCAGGATTACAACAGCACGTGGGCCTGGGAGTTGGAAAAGAAGGGTTACCAGGACATGAGTGTGGAGTGCAAAGTGGGCATGCTGAAGGTAATGGATGGACTGTAAACTACTGATTTTTGGTGCATGTGTTATGGCCAAATCTAGAAATTCAGTCATTATTGATATCTGGCTTCATTGGCCATGGTAAAATGCAGAATATTGTGTTTAAAGGAATAATATTAGGTGTTAACCATTTAAGTGAGTGCAGCACTGGTCTTCTGTCTTACTATGGAGAAAGATGCCTATGGACTTTTCAGTCCGTCCTAGATATCCTGTCCATGGAGGCGGACATGACCGTTGCAAGCTCGACCACAGAACTTCACACTGCTCACTGCCCATGGTAACATAACACTTTAAGGACCGCAGGAGTGTCCAACACTTTGCAATGCGTTGTGCATCCTCTTGTCCTTTAGAGATTAAGAGGGCTCGTGCACTCTTCCCGCTTCAGATTGAAAAAGCTGCCATGTCCGCCTCCATGGTTTTCATATTTGGAAAAAAACTGCCGTGTCCACCTCCATGGATTGAGGATGTTATCTCTTGAACAACAGCATATGGGTAAAATAGGGGTCATTAGGGTTTTCAGGCCGTAGCAAGGTAAGTGGTGGTGGTGTTTATTATTGTTAGGTTGTCAGTTCTCCTTTAAATAAATTAGATATTTATCTCCTGGTGAGTGCCTCTGGGCTAGAGATGGCCAAAGTAAGGCCCTCCAGCTTCTGCCTGGTTACAACTCCTCTTATTGGGGAATGCTGGGAGTTGTAGTCTGGCGGCAGCTGAAGGACCTCGCATTGCACACCACTGCTTCGAGTGAATAGTGTCCTTCACATGGATTTATTCTTTATTGTTACGAAAGAGAATTGACACGTGTTAGTTATCATTTTCAGGTTCATCATTGCTTCACTTTTATGGCCTGCACTGTGATGTATTTGTTTTATTTTTCACGCTTTCGGAGACATGTATATAGAGAAAAAGTGGAACAATCCTGGGGCAAACCAGCTGCATCCCAGAGTATAATTAAAACTTTATTTTAATTTAAATGGGAATTTTATCCTCTTAGATGCACCATAAGTAATAAATAATCTCCATCTAAATTGATTTAAATGAGGCTTTTAACCCTTTGAGCGCCAGAGGGGTACACAATGCATTGTGTACTCCTCTGGCGCTCAAAGGGTTAACACTTTCAATACTATGCGATATTTCCAGAGCATTGTTTCACATTGTGTTGGAGACCTCTAGCATTTGTTTGTAGTGAGCAACAAGAGACCCTCCAGCTGCTTCTGCAGACTACAGCTTCCATCTTTCCTCAATGATAGGAGTTGCAGTCAGGAAGAAGCCGGAGGCCCTCACATTCCCTTTCTGGTACCCAAAGGGTTAATATTTTCACAATCACCATTTTAGCCCATTTTGAACATTCCCAGGTGGTATTGTCATTGGGCCTTATGCATAAAAACAGAGTGGAGCAATTCCGGACACACCAACTGCACCAAAGGGACAACATAAAAATCTCCCAGATCCCCACTGATTTTGATGGAGCCTTTTAACCCCTTGAACGTCTCCAACACATTGCTTCTCAATGCATTGAAGACTTCTGTAGTATTCAGGGGATTAAAAGTCTCACTTAAATAAACAGTACATTTTATTTGTCCCTTGTGGTACAGATGGTTTGTCCCAGAATCTTTGCCTTTTGACATATGAGCCATTGTTACATGCAGCCGCTACGGGAATGCGGAATCTAAAGCTGAGCAGGTCTGAGGCAAACCAACTGCACCATGGGGGACAAATCGAAATTGCCATTAAATAAAATGGAGCTTTTCACCCTTTGAGTGCTAGAGAAGTTTTCAATAGATTGCATATTCTTCTGTAGCATTCAAGGGCTTAAAGGGATAGTAATGTTTCAAAATAAAAGCAGCTCCAATTAATCTTCATAGTGTTTGGGCCGTGGAGAGTGTTATTTAAATACAGAGTTGTAGTACAAGAGTAATTGAATGATAAAGTATCCCCCTCCCACCTCTTTTACTGATGTAACACAGCTCACCTCAGAGCAGCAAGGCTGTCTGGATGGATCGCAGAGAGGGACAATCATAAGGAAAAACCTGTCAAGTGGGGGCAGGGTTTTCCTTATTCTCACAGTAAGAAAAGTGTCCCTTTCTGTGATCTGTCTGGTCAAGTGACCAGATTCCACATCTGAGGTGAGCAGCGTTACACTAGGTAAAAGGGGTGGGAGCGGGATACTTTATCATTCAATTACTCTTGAACTACAACTCTGACAGTATTGAAATAACACTCTCTATGGACCAAATACTATGAAGATTAATTAGAGCTGCTGTTTTTGTGAAACATTACTATCCCTTTAAAATGCTCACTTAAATCAATGAGAATTTTAAAATTTTATTGTTATTCATGGGCTTCTAGTTTGATCCAGAATTGCTCCACTTCTCATTTTCTTCATGTGAACCAAGACGTTTAAAATGAGGGTTAAAAATATTTACCATTTCTGCAGTGGATGGGCTTATGTCGGATATTGGTATATCCGTATATGGTGGTGTTTGTGTTGGAAGGGTGAATTCCTCACGTTTATCCATGTTTTCCTTCTTGAAGCATCTTTGCGAGTGTCAATTTGATGATAATCTGAAGTTTAAGAATGCAATCAACGAGGAGGATGCCGATGCCATGCGCCTTCAGCCCATTGGGAGGGATAAGGACGGCTTGATGTACTGGTTTCAACTGGATCAAGACCACAACATCCGTATGTATGTAGAGGAGCAGGATGACCAAGATGGATCATCGTGGAAATGCATCGTCAGGTGGGTCCAGCGTGGATTGTTCTTTATTTCTCCACAAAAATAGCTGGTCGTATAAAGTAGGCAAGCAGTTCAGGTAAACTGCGGGAAAAGCCAGCAGGATATTGGGTTGTACGAAGAGGTATTGGCAGCAGGGAAAGTGGTTCAAATGGCACTTTCTAGGCCGCTAGTTAAACTTCACCTACTGAATGTTGTACAGTTCTGGACACCATTACCTGTATTGAGGAATTAAGAGTAGAAATTTGGGAACAAACCAACTGCAGAGCAATGAAAATTCTGTAAATTCCTATTGATGTAAATAAGACTTTTAACTCTTTGCTCCAGTTTCTGTCAGTGTGTAATTTCATTTGCTTTATGATGCAGTTGTTTTTACACCTTTTTAGCTTATTGCATGTGACCTCGAGTATCAGTACTATTGGGTATCCTTTTAAAAGGTTGCACGCAAAAGAGCGTGCAACCAAATGATAGTTACCATGTTGCCATACTAAAAATGGCGACATGAGAATCTTGCATGCCATGACAGTGCGAGATTCTCATGTCGCTTATTGAAAGGTTGCATTCCATAACATCATGATGCCCCGGTTGAGCACTCAAAGCATTGATTACTCTTTCTAAATCTGAAGATAAACTTTTTATGTACCTGTAATGACCATCAATTACTCACAGCTAAATACGCAGTACAAAGTGCCAAAGCATTTGAGAACCTCCCTGTAATTCATTGCAAAGTAATATGGTGGCATTGTATGACTTGATAACATCCTGCTGCTCTGGCTCAATCTCCCCTTTGATAGTCTCTGTCTTGGTGTTACAGAAGGGGATCGAACAGTTGGTGGGCTAGGTGAGACTTTTCCTGGCAGACAGTCACTAGCAGGGCATGGATGAGGTGTTTTAACCCTGCCAGGGCAGCATGATGTTACCCAGCCATACAACACCAGCGTATTACTTTTCAGTGAGTTACAGGGAGGTTCTCAAATGCTTTGGCACTTTAAGGGGTTCTACTGTCTATTTAGCTCTGAGTAATTGGTAGTCATTACAGGCACATAAAAACTTTATCCTCCGATCTAGAAAGAGTAATCAATGCGTTGAGTGCTGAACCTGGGCAACCTTTCAGTAAGCAACATGTGAATCTCGCTCTGTCATGCAGTGTGAGATTCTGATTTCACCATTTTTATTGGCGACATGGTAACTATAATTTGGTTGCACGCTCTTTCGCATGCAACCTTTTAAAAGTAAGCCGTAATATTGCAGTACCAGTAGTGGGGCATATATTAACTGTTTAAATGATAAATATGCTCAGGGTGGGGAAAACACTTCTTCCCCAATAATAAAGGGGAACTAAGCCTTTAGAATATGTAAACAGTAGTGCATGTCCTTCTGACTTGCCTAGCAGTACTTCATTGTATACCTAGATTTTTTTTTAATTAGATTCTGCACTTCTGTAATAATTTTTTGATCCTTACTTTGTATGTAGTTCATACCTCCTCTCAATAAACAATAGACTTTATCAATCTGAATGCATTTAGTAATAGAGGGAGGCCATGCCCTGTTCCTTTAGAATCCTGTGAAGATTCTGAAGATGATAAAATATTACAGTCCGGCTCCATACTGCAGCAGTGTTCAAATGGGGGGGGGGCACCATAAATAGCTGCTTGAACAACACATACAAAGGTAAGTCCTTCTGTTAAATTAAAAGCCACTTATAACCATCCTAAAGTTGCAGCCAGTAGGATTTCTGTCAAGATCATATAACACCAACTCCAGTGAGAAGTCCAAGAGGAGGTATCTGTACTCTAAGGGATATTTATTACACTCTTACCCACTATGGAAAGTAGCAATCATAAACCATAACTTTGTTGCTTTTCCCACTTTTCCTTTACTTGCTGTTGAATATATCTTGTGTTTATTGTAAATATCTTTTTTTCATGTGCCTGCCTGTGAGATTTCATTTTCTTCTTTAAAAATCTAGAACGAGGAATGATCTAGCAGAAACTCTGGAGTTGTTGAAAGCACAAATAGACCCGGAATTACTGAAGAAGTCAGAGCCGCAGGAAAGCTCATCTCGTGAAAGTCCCAATCCAGAGGATGATTCAATCAAAAAAGAAAATGGGGGTATGTTTCCTTAGTTAAAAGGTGCATTTTTTATATTTTTTCTCTATAAATTTACAGGTGATGTAACACTGCTCACCTCAGAACAGCAATACTGTCCGAATGGATCGCAGGGAGGGACAATCTTCAGTGAGAATAAGGAAAACCTGTCAAGGGGGGCAGGGTTTTCCTTATACTCACAGTAAGAAGATTGTCCCTTGCTGTGATCTGTCTGGTCAAGTGAACAGATTCTATATCTGAGTGGAGGCGGCTTACACTAGGTAAAAGGGACAGGGGGATACTTTATCATTCAATTACTCTTGAACTACAACTCTGACAGTATTGAAATAACTCTACTCTTCATGGCCCAAATGCTATGAAGATTAATTGACTCTGCCCTTTCTTTGAAACATTACTATCCCTTTAAATCAGACTAGCCTGGATTTACATCATAGGTGTCCCAAAATCAAGGCATCTTAGGCTCTCTTAGCACTAACTGTGGCCAAACACCTTCTCACATGACTGCTTTAGAATGCATTGTAGACATTGGTTTAAGGATCAGGGCTGGTTCTTTGGTAATGTACAATAAGGTTCACTTGTCAGAAGGGTAGAAACCTATTCCCATCACCCCAATAATTGTACTACTTCTGCTATAGGGATTTCAGTAAATGTATTTAGCTTAAGCCTTAAGTGACATGGGGTAACCAACTCAATGCATCACAATGTGTTTGCTACCCTTCTGGCACTCAAAGGGTTAAAGGCAAAAAGGTATTCTTGTTTTTTGCATCCGGAAAAAACCTGGGTCTTTTGTATCAATAGATAAATTTTCTCCATGGGCACACAGTGACCATTGAATGAAATTCCTTCCACTGGGGGAGAGAGCAGGTTGAAAAAAAATAGTATCTGTAGCAGGAGACTCCCCCTTCATCCTACATAAATCCTGTCCAGTTCTTCAAACTTCAGTTTAAAATTAGCAGAGCCAATTTGAGGCCAATGGCTCACCATTACAAAAAAGAAAAGGATAGAAAAGTCGTCATTCCAGAGACCTCCCCCTTTTCTTGGAGACACAAAAGCACCCAGAGGGTAAAATCTCTTAAATAATGTGGAATTAATATAAAAATACCTAACCAATAAGTTGAAGCTATCCAATCAGAAAAACAAAAATTTGGAAATAAATATTGTAACCCTTCCACTGCCAGACCATGTAACAGCACTGTAATTACAATACGTGCAGTGCTGCGACTGCACAATGTGAATGGGGAAGGGGGGTGTTGTGTGGCTTGACCTTGGAAGTGTATATGTGAAAATTAAATTGCTGTGTAATAATGAAGACAGAACAGTCAAAAGTTATCCAAATTTCCGTCCTTGAAAATCCGCTTGCCTTTTAAAGGGATTGTACTACTTAAAGGGATAGTAATGTTTCATAATAAAAACAGCTCTAATTATTCTTCATAGTATTTGGGCCTTGGAGAGTGTTATTTCAGTACAGTCAGAGTTGTAGTTCAAGAGTAATTGAATGATAAAGTATCCCCCTCCCGCCCCTTTACTGATGTAACACTGCTCAGCTTAGAGCAGCAAGGAGGTGTCCAGGTAGATTTCAGAGAGGGACAATCTTCAATTAAGATGAGGGAAAAACCTGTCGGGTGGCAGGGTTTTCATTGTTCTCACAGTAAGAAGATTGTCCCTTGCTGTCATCTGTCTGGTCAAGCAACCAGATTCCACATCTGAGGTGAGCAGTGTTACACTAGGTAAAAGGGTCGGGAGAAGGAAACTTGTATCATTCAATTACTCTTGAACTACAACTCTGACAGTATTGACATAACACTCTCTATGGCTCAAATACTATGAAGATTAATTGGAGCTGCTGTTTTTGTGAAACATTACTATCACTTTAATATATATTTCAGTTTCTTGCAAGGTTTATTCTACTGAGTAAAACAAGGGCTCTCCCATTTGAGAGATGTTTTATTCAAAAGTTATTGCAGCCCAAACTCACATGTTTTTGTGCAATACTTCCATATTATAGAATGTTATGCCTACCTGTTGACTATAAACCACCATGGACGTACTGCACCCAAAAATGCAAGCTTGTGCTGCAATAACTTTTGGATAAAACATCACTCAGCAGTGGCAATATCCTTGTTTTAATCATCCGGATAAACACTTTAATTTTATATATTTTCCCAGTAGTAAGTATTACTGTTCCCTTGAGAGGCTGATGCATTCCTAGCCCGTTTACACACAATAACACTGTCACTTCTATCATGATGTCTCTGGTAATGTGAAACCTGGACTCATGTAAAGCAGAAATGGTAGCTCACACATCATATGCAAGACAAAATGTTAGGCTTCAGACAAGAACTAGGGAAGGTTTACAGAGGCTAGCATAGAGTACAGGTTATTTAAAGGGAAACATTCACCTCTTAAAAAAAAAAAAAAAAAACTTTTTACCATATGTTTAGTTATGAAACTAGTATTTGGATACGTGTTATTTTATTCTTTTTGTGGAGGGATATTTACGTACTTTTAAAATATTTAGTCTTCAAGCTGTGCACCTCCACATTATGCGGCACACTGAATCTTCGGCACAACTCTTCAGGACTTCCCAGTTCTATTTAATTCTCCTTCCAGCTGCCCCAGAGAACAAGTTCATGCTTCCCTTTGATGTGGTGTGAATCACTTGTATTGTTACAGCAAGCTCCATTTATCATTATACTGAGGTTGCATCAAAATGAGAACTTATCGGAGCTCAAACTTTATTTTTTAGGTGCAGCATCTCAATGGCCTGAAGTTGTAGAGTGGTGCTGTTGCTACACCATCTTATTGAGGCTTGTGGTCAGTGATCAAAGCTGTCCACAGAATGGTGTAGCAACAGCGCCACTCTAAAATTTCAGTCCATTGAGATTCTGCACCTACTGTAATAACAGAAAGGAGGAAATCAGTAGGGGAGTTTTACTGAGAGGATACTATCCCTTTAAATAAGCTGTTACTTTTATGAAAAAATGCATATTGTATGGCTTTTCCTGTTGAGTAACACAAGGGTACATCTACTGCTGAGGGTGATATTACTGGTTCAATTATTGGATTATTAAGTGCCAACTAGTGACCAGATTTCAGTTAGTTACTCTGTTGCGTTCAGTGGCAGAGGTGAGTCACTGACAAACAGTTCTCTATACAATGTGATAGAAACTTTTGAGTCATGCTGTCAAGGTAAAACGTTCAGGAAGTAATCACACTGTAATTCACTTCCTGACAATTTGAATCATTACTACATTTGAATAAACCAGCTGACCTCATTGGGAGTAGATTTGTTTTACTTGCAAGAAAATCCCTATAACAAATCAAATATGTCCAACTGGCTACTTGTTGCTTCCTACACCTTAACAAGAAACGCACATTTGATTTAAAGGTATCTTAATGTTTAGGTTTCTACAGTAAGATTGATTGTTTTATATACATTCCTATACCGATCTGTAGCTTTCTAATAATCCATAAGTTTGCCATTTTCGTTTTATTCTATAATGTCCCTTTCCTGCCTCTTTTACACACGTAACGAATCTTCAGCAAGCTGGTCTGGACCGATCATGATGAGAGACAATCTTCTTTCAGCAAAAGGAAAAACTTGCCCTCCATCAAGGGAGCAGGATTTTCCTTATACTGGTAGAAGGAAGATTGTCCCTCTCCTGTTGCCATGGTGTGGTCGCCTGAAATATTTTAAAAATATTTTTTTTATTGAATTAAGTAGCACCAGTAGGCCCTTAAGCCCTAATTCCCTCCCTGCCAGTATTGTACATTCCAAGAATAGTTGTCTGTTTAATGTAAGTATTGTCATTGACTTGAGCAATAATAAATCCATATTTTTGAATAGCTGAAAGGCTATATTTCACCATGGTTATAAATTAAAAAAATGATACTGATACGGCCCTCAACTAAAAAAAAAACTTAGATGCCCCTGGTTTAAACCATTTACGGAGCTATTTTTGAACACTTTGAACATCAGATTCATGAGCAGTGTTTTGTGATGCAGTATTGCCTACATATATCTTTTTTTTGAAGGGAAAGGTTTGGGCATTCTCTCTGCTATTTTTGTTGGTGTATGAAAGGAAACAGGATCAAGTTTGTGGTAGAGGGGACCATTTACATCCGTTTGATTAATAGCAGATTGTTTATCAGACGTGTGAGAAACGCATAGTCTTGAAATGTGTTGCTCATCCTTCTAGACTCAAAAGGTTAATTGGTTACTGGATGGGAAAAGCATCCTCCCTAACCTATTAGTTATCAATCCTTTAGGTGCCAGATTGGTGCAAAGGAATGCAATGTTCATCCCTCTGACCCTCAAAGGGGTTAACATAGAATTCTAAAAGCACACATATACAACTTTATTGAAACCACTTCTGATATTTCGCTAGCAGGGGTGCTAGGTAGTCCAACATAGTCATCATAGTTCAAATTCTAACATTTACAAAACAAAACAAAAAAATCTGAATTTTTATTCCTGTTAAAGGGATAGTAATACTTTAATATTACTATTCCCCATGTTGTAGATATTTGCAAAATAATTTAATAGCCCCCAGGTTCATCTCTCAAACCTTTATGATTTGAGAGATAACCGCACACAAACTCCCCCCCCCCCCCCCTCCTTCCCTGAGTTCAGCCTTGTACTGACTGCAGGGATATCCGGTCTTCTTTGCATCAGGCGGCTCTGTAGCAGAGCTAACATCGGGTTAGTAAAAAAGAATTATTTCACTGAAACGGTCTTCTACTTGTGCTTGCAAACCAAGCACACATAGAATATCGTTTCAGTGAAATAATTCTTTTTCACTAACGCGATCTCTGCTCAGCTGCAGAGCCGCAAGCCTGTCGTATGACAGACTTCCCCTGCAGTCAGTACAAAGCTGACTTCGGGGGGGGGGGGGGGGACTTTGCGTTCGGTTATATATAAAGGTTTGAGAGATGAACCTGGGGGCTATTAAATTCTTTTTCAAATATCTACAATATATGGGGAATAGTAATTTTAAAGTATTACTATCCCTTTAATAAGCTAAGTGTTTTTAAAGCGGTAGGTCCATGTTATGATAAATCGAGAGGACTGTTATTAGGAGATGATGATGTTCCTTTAACCCTTTGAGTGTCCAAGAGGTTTGGATACCTCTGGCACTCGAAGGGTTAACTAAATATGACTTGCATTTCTGGTTACCACATCTGTACTCCAGCAGGTAAATCCTAAAAACGTATGGCCTGTTGTTGTTGTTGGAGTACAGGTTTGGGAACACTGAACCTAAGATAATATAGCAATTATTTTTTTGTCATCGGATATCTAGAAGGGGATTTAGGTGTGTTAAATCTATTTACATCCGTTTTTTTATTTCTGATCTAGAGGGAGCTGTGGAGAATGGTCATGTGAATGAAAAGGATCCAGATCTGCTGGATAAGCCTGCTTGTCCAGAGGAGGAAAAAAGCAACAGCTTTAAAACTGCCGGAGATGAGCCTTTAAAAAAGACTGAGATTCAAATAAAGACCGAGCCCCTGTCTGACACAGAGGAAGAGAAACAAACTGCCAAAGAAGAAAAAGACTCTTTTAAGGAAAATGTAAAGCCTGTGAAAGAAGACAAACTAGAACCAAAGGATGAAAATGAATTAAAAGGGAGCTCTGATAAGGTAACACCACCCGAAGAATCTGAACGGTCAGAAGTTTCGGTTATTGTCAAACGCACAGAAGATCCTGTGGAGAAAACGGTTGAGGAAACTGAGAAGATTAGAAATGACCAGCAAGCAAAAATTCCTTTAAAAAAGCGGGAGCTTAAGTTGACAGACGATTTTGACAGCTCTGTGAAAGCCTCTCTTTGCAAATCCGTCACCCCTACAAAGGAATTGCTGCTTAAAGACGACGGAAAGCAAGAAGATGACCATGTAAAAACAGGTGTAACTACTGTTCCGGATGGGAAGCAGCTAGTTAATGGTGAAGTGAACAGTGAGAAGACAGCACACAAAGCAAAGGTAGGTCAAGGGGAAAAGAATACTAGCAAAGTTAGAGAGACTGTGATTGGTTCAGCCAAGGAAGAAAACTGTATCTTGAATGAGAAGAGAAATGGTGGTGTTATAAAAAGCCTGCATGAGGTTAAAGAGAGCAGCAAAGCTAAAAGCACAGAAAATACTGAAAAAAGTGGCATATGCCTTCAGAATGATATAATTCCTTCATCTGCTGATAAAACTGATGAAAAAGCACCTCTCAAGGAAGAGTCATCTGATCCCAGCCTGAAAAAAACTAGTGTGGAAACCAAGGATGGTGAAGCAACAAAGAGAGAATCCATGTCAGACTCTAGTAATGAAAAGCTTCTGCACGTCAAGGAGGCTTCAAAAAAAGATGTAAAGAGTGCAAAGGCTAGCAAAGAGCCATCTGTGCTAGGTAAACCCGGGGAAGACTCCCTAGAAAAGTGCAGTGAAACATCACAAGAAGTACTACGACCAGTAACGGCAAAAAGTCGAGACCCTAAAGAGAAGAGTGGTGCTGAGGAGCAAGAGGAAGATGGAATCAGGGAAAGTTCTGAGGATAAGCCAGATTCTACGACTGTAAAAAGGATAGTAACGAGGAGGGCCTTGAAATCACAGCTACCTAGAAAAGTTGCCATAGCTGCAAAGAATTCAACTTTGAGACCTGAAGTTCCTGCCAAAAACAGAGAGGAAGCAGAGGACCATGAAAAAGTGGTACCTGAAACTGGACAGAAAGAAAAGGAAAAATCTTCAGAAACTGAGACGAAAACAAGCACTTCAAAGAGAAATCTTAAAGACAAAACAGTTTCAAAAGAGACCGATGCCAAGGTGGAGTCTGACACCAAATTGGCAAAGGACAAGCAGCCTGATGGAACAGCATCTGCAGAGGAGGAGAAATCCTCAAAAATCGAGAAGCAGTCTTCAAAAAGTAGACACAGATATAAGGTAGACCTGGAAGAAGACGAGAACAGTGGAACGGAGGGGAAGGAAATGACATCCGAGAGACAGAAAGATGGCATAAAGTTGACAATTAGGATCTCCAGCAAGCGGAAGAGGGGTGAGGTGCCACCAGTTCAGGCCCCAGTTGAGGAGGTGGAGGAAGCCGAGCCAGAGGAGAGCATTGGTCGCACACTGAGACGTTCCCCTAGAATTTCCCGTCCCACTGTGAAAGCTGCAGAAGTCAAAGATCGGAAGCCAGAAAAGAAACAAAGCGATGACGAAGACAAGCCAGCTTCACAAAAGTCCGACAGGGATGATGAAATTAAGTGTGAGAAAGATCCAGGCCAGAAAATAAAAAAGGTACGTACAAGATTATATTCATTGTCCAGCTGATATCAGGCCATGGAAGTACCAGAGTTCTGCACATAATAAACTTTATAGCTTGTTTATAAAGGCAAGATGGAAAACCAGCCGAATCAGAGAACAAATTAACATCCTCATAGATTTAAATGGGCTTTTAACCTTTGAAACACTAGCGGCCTCACAATACATCGGAGGCCTCTATCATTCAAATGTTAAAAACTCTATTTATGTCCATGTGAATTTGGGGATTTTTTTTATTTCCTGTCTAGATTGTGATCATGGCCCTCTCAACCATATGTATCTGTGTTTGTAATGACATCTCTAACTGTACAGCTCTGTGGAATATGCTGGTTCTTTATAACTGAATTATATAAAAAAAAACATTTGTCTCTAGTGCATTTGGTTTGCACCTCTTTTTCTTTTACACATAAGGCCCATTGTGTAAAATATATGGGGCTTTATGTATAAAGAAAAGGTGGAGCAATTCTGGGGCAAACCAATTGGACTGTTGGAGACAAAAATTCCCATTGATTTAAATGGGTGTTTTAACCCTCTGAGTGTTAGATATGCATACATTATAGAGACCTATCTAGCATTCAAGGTTTTAAAAGCTCAATCTAAATCAACAGGAATTTTGAGGTCTTTAAAGGGATAGTAATACTTCGTTTTAACTTTATTTTATTTTGTAGGCATTAAAAAAACATGAAGAATGATATAAGTCTTATCTCTCAAACCTTTATGGTTTAAGAGATATTCACAAACAAAGTATCCCCCCTCTGTTCAACCAGATCAGAAGGGAGGTGCCCAGGTAGACTGCAGAGAGGGACAATCTTCAATTAAGATAAGGGAAAAAGCTGAAAAACTTGTCAAGGGGGGAAGGGCTTTCATTCTTTTCATACAAAGAAAATTGTCCCCTTATGTTATCTGTCTGGTCATACAACCAGATTCACATCTGAGAAGAGATGGCTTACACTAGGTAAAAGGGGGCGGGGAGGGGAAATTTTGTTTGTGAATATCTCATAAACCATAAAGGTTTGAGAGATAAGACTTATATCATTCTTCATGTTTTTTAATGCCTACAAAATAAAATAAAGTTAAAACGAAGTATTACTATCCCTTTAAGATTCGAAATGTGGTTTGACTTTGACCAATAAAGTGTAACTGTCACTTTCTAACAACTAGGTGATTCGGAAAGAGCTTTTTATTTCTGATGACTTAAAGGTAGGCAGGCAGTGTAACAAAGCGGTGGGGAATGCAAGCAGGGTACTGGGTTGTATAGCTAGGGGCATTAGGAGCAGGAAAAGGGAAATGGTCATGCCACTCTACAGATCTCTAGTTAGACCTCACCAAGAGTATTGTGTGCAGTATTGGAGACCCCATCTCCAGAAGGATATAGATACTCTAGAGAAAATTCAGAGAAGGGCTACTAAAATGGTGACTGGTTTACAGGAAAATAAATATCAGGATACACTAAAGGATCTGAACATGTATAGCGTGGAGGAGAGAAGAGAGAGAGAGAGAGGGAATATGACAGAAACATTCACATACATGAAGGGATTCAACAGAGTGCAGGTGGGAAGTATATTTCACAGGAGTAAAACTTATTACACCAACTCTCCTGTCAGCTACAAGCACTGCATGAACAGACGAACACAACCTGGCCAAGGAAAAGGCAGACAACAGTGTTTATTAAAAAAACCAAACACAAGACTTTCAATGCACGTGTCACTGTCTTTTAACCCTTTGAGAATCAGAGGGGTACGGAATACATTGTAAAGCGCAAAGTGGTGTTTTGAAATGACGTTGTGGAACCGGCATTAGGTGATTGTATGGAGGCAAGGAGACGCAGGCTGCTCCATATGATGACCTGCTGACCTTTCCAGAACATAATGGAGCACAGTAGGGCGATTTGGTGGCAGAGGTTGAAGGCTGTCAGGAGGCCCGTGGAGCAGCGCAGATGAACTGTTGTCTGTGCTGTGCAAATGTGAGGGGACGGGGTGGGGGGGATTAGGTGGGAAAAGGTAGAAGGGAGGAGGCAAATCCTTGCTCAGAAATAAAGGGAGGTTCAACAGTGGCAGGAGTAGAGGATGAGGTAAGGAGGTGAAAGGGAAAAGACTACTTTAAAGGGATAGTAATACTTGCAAATTACTAATCCCCATATTGTAGCTTTGTTAAAAAGAAACTTATTGCCCCCAGTGTCATCTCTCAAACCCTTATGGTTTGAGAGATGATAGTGCGCAAAGTTTACCCCCTCCTTCCACTTTCCCTGACTGAACGCTGACTGCAGGGGAAGCTGTCGTACCACAGTCTTATGTGCATCAGGCATCTGCCGCTGAACCGAGATCACGTTTTTTAAAAAATAAACCTTTCACTGAAACAGTCTTCTGCGTGTGCTTGGTTTGTGCTTGGTTTGCAAGCACACGTAGAAGATTGTTTTAGTGAAAGATCTCTTGTTTTATAAACGTGATCTTGGCAACGCTGCAGAGCCGCCTGATGCAAGTAATACCGGATATCCCTGCAGTCAGCGTTCAGTCAGGGAAGGGGGAGGGAGGGGGAACTTTGAGCTCAATCATCTCAGACCATAAGGGTTTGAGAGATGACACTGGGGGCATTAAGTTTCTTTTTAACACAGCTACAATATGGGGATTAGTAATTTGCAAGTATTACTATCCCTTTAAGCAACACACACTTTCACTATGTTTTTCAACTAACCAAAGTAACAATGTTAGCGAAGGTGACTAAAGGAAGAAGTGAAGTGGGACAACTGTATAGAGAGAGAGGTGGGAGGTATGACCGTTTCAGCTATGAAAGGTTGAGGGAAATAAACAGTGGAGACGGAAGCGTTAATTATAGTGTTGTGCGCAGTGGATTGAAGGCGTACATTGGTGAAATGAGGAATTCTTCCAGTGAAGGCGAACAATGGAGAGATGTGAAACTTCTTACCAGTGCCAGGCCAAAATCCCGCCCCCGTAACAGTGTGGTACAGGCAGTATGGAGAGGATTTAAATATCTGCTGCTTACTGCCACCCAGGAGTGTGGCTGGCACGGATGGACAATTCTCACAAACTATTGTTTGAAATTTAAAACGACTAACAAAAATATGGGTGATTCTGGAATCTTTTCAAAAATCACCTATTTCGGATTGCCTTTTCGAATCATGGATGAGGTGGTTTCATTTTTACATGATGGAGCTTAACCCTTTGAGTGCCAGAGGGGTACGCAACGCATCGCTCTGCAATGCGTTGTGTACCCCTCTGGCACTCAAAGGGTTAACTGGAAATAGCTTCAGTAGAGTTTGGTTTTTATTTGTTTGTTTTTGCCTTCCTCTTGCTTAGTAAGGGTGATATGGCAAAGGTTGAACTTGATGGCCTCATTAACTGTTATTATGAGACCAAATCTACCACCGCCAGAATCGGCCACAGTAGGCGGACATATTAAATCAAGTGAAGAGCCCATCCCCAGATCCTACAATCAAAAAAGTAGCATAAGCTATAATTCATACATGTCAGTATCGATGTTCTGTGGGAAATACTTAAAAATTATTTTACAATTAACCTCTTAAGGACCATAGTGGTGTGCAAAGCAATGTGTTTTCTGGTCCTCAAGGGATTAACCCTTTGAGTGCCAGAGAGGTACACAATGTATTGCTCTGCAATGCTTTTCATACCCCTCTGCCACTCAAGGGGTTAAAATACAAATCTAAAAGGAAACCAAACATGAACAGAACACAAATTATATACCGAAGTGTCCGTGTAACCTCGATAACGAATTCATTTGTAGTAGCTGTATTAGTCCAATTGTAGTAATAATCCGATATGTATACTTTGGTATTTTGGTAATACCATTTCTATTTGAGCTAACAGTTTTTATATTTTAAGACCAGCTTTCGAGAGATCATCGCTCTTTCTCAAGTCGAGCAGTACTGAATCACAATGTGTGTTCAATCACACAGTCTGTTCAAAACAGGGCAGTTCCAAAGTTTGATAAGTCTAGGATGCTTATAGGGAAAGCTTGGAGAGGGTGAAAAGGGTGAGCACTGGTTTGGATGCAATGCTGAGAGAAGTTGAGAGGAATGGGGAAAACTACAGAGGAGGCACTACACTGGGGAAACGTGCCAAAAAAATTACAAACTCATATGAACAGACGCACAATAAAACTTCACAATGAAGACAATTGCTGTCTACAGTTGGACACTTTTTCTCAACCATATCAGCCAATGAACATTCTTACATTCATGTAATGATCAGGTAATGATCGTTCTCTTTAAAATGTGTGAACCAGGACTCTGTAAAGATCTGTGATTCTTATTTAACTACAAGAAATTTCTAGAACCATTGCCCCCTCTGTAGTTTTCTCACCCTTCCTCATCCACTCTCTGCTCTGCATCCAAACCACTGCTCAGCCATCCTTTTATTGCCCACTACAGTTATATAGATATCACCATTTTCACCATCTCCAAGCTTTCCATATAAGCATCCTAGAATATTATCTAACTTAGGTTGTTCAAAGCAGTGCAGAGTTCCTATTTGATAGAACAGACCTGGTGATTCAGTATTGCTTGACCTGTGGAAGAGAGTTGAGCTCTCCAAAGCTTGTCTTAACTTTTTATCTGGACTAACAGGTATATTTTATCACCAAATACCAGTGTACTCATATCTTTGTATTGGTGAGTCATAAATGTTGCTCCAAAAAACACATATATGAGAACTTGGTGTTTGTACCCTTGGATGTAACCGTTCCAATATGTGGATCCATAATACTCCTGACGGTGTTTGCAGAACCAGTTGCATCCTCTGTGTGTTTTGGGTATCCCATCAATGACCAATCACCATTTTAATTCACAAGTACTCCTTTTTTGCTTGTCCTAATGCAAGTGCTGTAGTAGCACCAAAATGATTATTAACCCCTTGATGATCAGAGGATTGTGCAACACTGAATGTTTTATGTATCTTTCTGGTTTTCAAGGGGTTAAAGCACCTTTTGTTTCATTTAAAGTAGAACCAACACTGAGTGGAGTGATTTTGAAATGGCTTTAACCCTTTGAGTGCCTGAGTGTGATCCAAACCATTTCTTTCCAGTGCTTTGGATACCCCTCTTGCACTCAAAGGGTTTAAAATGACTTAAATTTTAAACTATTGAGTGCCAGAGGGGTCCTCAACGCATTGCAGAGCAATGCATTTCGTACCCCCTGGCACTCAAAGGGTTAAACTATAGTTTGAGACATTTAGTTGTCCGTTTATGAAATTTAGTCAGTACATTCTGGTAGGAAGTGGCAGTTGGGAGGGAGAATTGAATGATAGCGTGTGGCAAACCAGGCTTTTCAAGTCAGTATTGACTAGTTTGCATAAAATGACAGATCTAAATGTCTCAAACTGTATTTTTAAATAAAGAATTTATAGGTGATTCTGAAAGCTCTTAAAAACAATCTATTTATTATAAAGTTGTATTTCCACTTTAAAGGGGAACTACTACCCCACACAGTTTCCTGAGAAGAATTACCCATCTGGAGACTAGCTGATCAATAGTGCTAGTTGCCAGAATAATTACTTAACACCTTTATAGAGAATTTCTACTGCTCCTGAGACTGACAGCCAGGAAACAGCACAGACATGTTTGCATAGTGACATCTGTGCGCCTGTGCCATTGGTCCCAGTCTACTCTAGTAGGTATTGCTTCATACCTTAAGATACCGTAAGGGACTAACTGTGCAGGTGCGCAGATTCTTTTAAAGCGGTGTTTCCTGGCTTTCAGTCTCTGAAGCAGTAGGAATTCTCTATAAGGAGGTAATTATTCTGGTCACTAGTGCTATTGAGCAGCTAGTCGCCAGATGGGTAATTATTCACAGGAAACTTTGTGGGGTGGTAGTTCCCCTTTAAGATCACAAGTGCAGTATGTTTCACTTGGATATTAAAGTCTGCAATTACCGGACTTTCCCAACACCTAGCAAGGTACACTGAAGTAGTGATGTGCAGACCACCTCCCTGCCCTCAGTTTTATTTTTGCCCTGGAATACAGTGGGTTTACTCCAGAATTGCTTCACTTTTGCCTTTATACCAGGGTTGTCCAAGTCTTTCTCAAGGGTCAAAATTAAAAACAAACATTAAATTGAGGGTACCATACCACTGCATAATGAAATGGCATTAAATCGATAGTAATGTCACAAAATGTCCATCCGATTGTTCAGTGTAATTTTATATTGAATACTGTGTTCTCAAAATACATTACCTTTGTATTTAGCTTGAAAATCCAATTGAACGTTTCTCCCTCCTACCCCTTTTTCAGCACGTCACGCTGACTTCCTTCAGGTCTGAAATCCTATTGGATCACAATGAGGGACACTATTGTGTCTGTCAGTGTAAGGAAAACCCTGCCACACCCCTTATGCAGACAAATATTGTCCCTCATTGTGGTCTGTCCGGGACAGCTTTCTGATCTGAGGGAAGTCAACGTGACGTGCTTAAAAGGGGGGTAGGTTGGGGAAACCTTTAATATTCGGAACATAGTATTCAGTATAGAAAGTTACACTGAACAATTGAATGGTCATTTATTTTTTGATATTACTATCCCTGAGAGATTCCATCTGTTATGTTCAATCCATAGCTAAAAGCTACCTTACGTTTTTCTGCGTAACTTTACATATTGTGCCTTAAATGTTTTTAAAACGTTAGTAATGACATATATAAATAAAAAGTATTATTGTAGATATTGAAAAAGTAAATCCAACGATGCTGGTCTGATCTCTCGAACCTTTATGGTTTGAGAGATATAACGTTTTAAAGTTCCCTCCCCCTTTCCCTGATGTGAGCTGTAAAGCTGACAGAAGGAGATTCATGTCGGCCGACTTGAGGCGGCTCTTCAGCAGAGCCGAAATAGCGCTATATAGAAAGAAACACTTAATTGGAATGGTCTACAAAGTGTGCCTTTTGCAAGCACACTTTGTACACCGTTCCATTGAAGTATTTCTTTCTACATAGCGCTATCTCGGTTCTGCTGAAGAGCTGCCTGCCGGTTCCGGGACCAGGATCTTCTGTCAGATAGACGCTGGCATCCGTGAAAGGGGAGGGAGGGGGGAACTGTTTCACTGTATATCTCTCAAACCATAAAGGTTTGAGAGATCATGCCGTCATCAATGGATTTATTTTTTCAGTATCTACAATAATACTTTATTTATATATGCCATTACTAACCCATTAAATATCAGTTAAAGGGATAGTAATGTTTCATAATAAAAGCAGCTCTAATTAATCATCATAGTATTTGAGCCATGGAGAATGTTATTTCTATACTGTCAGAGTTGTAGTACAAGAGTAATTCAATGACAAAGTATCCCCCTCCTGCCCCTTTTACTGATGTAACACTGCTCAGCCAGATCAGAAGGGAGGTGCCCAGGTAGATTGCAGAGAGGGGCAATCTTCAATCTTCTGAGCGCAGTTGTCTTACACTAGGTAAAAGGGCAGGAGGGGGGTACTTTATCATTCAATTACTTGAATCACAACTCTGACACAATTGAAACAACACTCTCCATGGCCCAAATACTATGAAGATTAATTGGAGATGCTGTTTTGTGAAACATTACTATCCCTTTAAGGGTTATTTGGTTTAGCAAAAGTTAGTTCTTTAATAATAACACACCTCCTAATAACCTCCCATTTACATTAAAATGGCCAGAAAATCCTGATGGCCTCTCTGAATTTTCCTTTGCTTGTTTGTTCAAGGTATAACTTCTTCAATCAGGCCTAGGTGACAGGTCAATGGAGACAGACATACTTGCTAGCAGGACAACAGGACCTCAAGTTCTGTGGACATGGAGAGCCAGAGGCATGCAGAGTTCATTGCTTCTTATCCTTTGGTGCTTAAAGGGGTTAAGTGGGCTTGTACCTCTTCCTGGTTCAGTTTGAGAAAAACTACAAGCAACTGTCAAAATATCCAGGACTGATTGAAGTTGTTCCCTTGAATCAAGGTTCTAGTGCAGAATTACTAGGTCTTTTAGGAGTTTCTGGCCTTGTCGGGATAAATGGTGGTCGTTGTCAGCCAAGGATCTTAAAGCGGAACGATCAACTTTATAATTACTACTATAGTGACAGGCATAGGCATACTTGTATTATGTTTAATAAGTCAGCGTCACTGAAGTAATCCACCACCTTCTGCAGGCATCCAGAGGACAAAAGCGCAGACATCTTAGAGGTACGTTACCTCTGATTCTGCGCTGTCTGTCCTGTGCACTGCCTGGATTGGTGGTGATGTCCATTGGTTACCTTAAGGTAACAGAAGTTGCTGCGTGCGCAGGCACACAGAGCTTCTCTTGTAAGCTCTGTGCCCTGGATGTCTGCAGAAGAAGGTGGATTACTTCAATAATGTGGACTTATTAAACATAATACAAGTATGCTTTTGCTTATCGCTACATTACTAATGTATTGGGGACAATATTATGAAGATGATGGTTCTGCTTTAAGGTTGTGCATCCGTTCCAGGCTGTGATGCAGGAACTGCTGGGAGGGATCCTCGTAAGGTGTTTCTCTGATCAGATCTGGAATCCATGACCACTTGGTGTTAACTTTCCTTTAATAGGATAGGTAATATCTCCTTTAAGAAGTGTTGGCTCTTCTTTAATAGAATTTGCTTTTGGTCACATTGTACATGCCAGAGATCCACAAATGCCACAGTACATTAGTTTTAAAATCCCTGCTTTCATCATCTAACCTATAGAATCTGGTGTATTTTTCATTAGACAATGTTTGCCCCCTTAATTTGCCAAGCCATTTTTGTGTATATTCACTGATAACTTTGTTTTTCTCTTGTTGGTTGTCAGACTAAACCCAGACAAAGAAGAAGAGCGCGTTGGACTAGCTTCCGATCAAGACGTAGGCGCAAATCTTCTAGTGAAGAGGAAAGCGAGGAGTCTGACAGCGAAGATGACTCTGAGGAAGGATCAGAAGATGAAGAAAAAGAGGCCGGTGTCCCGGGTGAAGACGATGAGCCATGTAAGAAGTGTGGCCTTCCCAATCATCCGGAACTGGTTAGTTTTTCTAACACAATTCACCATTACTGGAGGGATCTCCCTGCACTAATTGTACTCTAACTTAAGATATTTAATGGTTACATTTTTTATTTTTCTCTGTCATTCAATGTAGGACCCAGGGACCATGGGGGTTTGTCTCCTCCTCCTGGAGGGCAGAGCAGGGCACTTCTAAAAACAAGGTCTCTGAGGTGGAGACTTCTATCTTTTCCCCGCTTAATACATTCAGATTTAAGTGACCTCCCACAGAAGAAGGGTGTATAGACACTGTTCTCTTTGTCGTCTTTTTTTTTTTTTTTTTTTTGTAATTCTTATTATATGGGCTGTAAAATCCCCAGTTACATGGCCTCTTATTCACTGGCGTCCTTATTCATGGACTGCCCAGATCACAGATTAATTTCCAAGACCTTAAACATGTGGAGGTTGACTTGGATCTTTACCTCACTGTAGAGCTTCTCTGAAGCTCATAAACATGTTCCAGTGGTAGACTGAAGCTACAGTTAACTTGACCTCTTGAGTGATATGGTCCTGTACTATGTCCCTATTCTACTGGTTCCCAATGGACTTTGTGGCTTCATATTTTGTCTACTGACCAGTCCTCTAAGAAATCCTTGGTTTTTCTTCCTTTTGTTGGCAAACAGTTGTTTGGCCCGGATTTGAACAAGAATACCAATTATGTCACTGGAGGCAAGAGTAACTTGCTGCTGTAGAGCGCTCTTAAGCGTTCCCCTTTTTCCTCAAAAGACACTTAGCTTTCATTACCCCCACCCATGTGGGTATGCTCCCAGGGCATTGTTCCCCTCCATTACCAAGGCGTGTCCTACTAAAACCCAATCAGTCTTGGGTGGACCATTAACCCGAAACTGACATTTACTTCTGCATGCCTCACAGGGGCATGGTCTGTCACTGGCACATGTGCCATTCTGTGGCGGACCAGTGGGTAATCTCAAAAGGGTACCGCACTGATTTCAAGTCTCTTCCTCCATTTCTTTTATTCACGTCCAGAGTTCCTCATGATCCTAAGTGAAGCACTCTGCTTTCTTATGTAGTTCACAGCGCTTCCATTTGAATTGGCGCCTGCTCCACGGTTATTCATAATAGACGTGAACTCTGGCACCTCGCATTCACTCTCAGGAGTTCTTTGACTCCATATCTGGATGACCTTTTACTAAAGGCTCTCTCAGAGTAGTTGTTGGGTACTCAGATTCAGTCCTGCATAACACAGTTAGGTGCTCAATCTTCACAAAGGTTGTTGTCCTCCTTCACATTTCACATCTTCCCACAAGGAATGTCCTTGACTCCCTACCTGGATGACCTCTTATTTAAAACTCCCTTAGAGGAAACCTTGCGTATTCAGATTTAGTCTTGTGTGTCCATCCTAGAGCAACATGGTAGGGTTCCCAGGTTCAAGAAAACTTCTCTGGTTCCATCACAGGTCCTTCACTTTCTCTGTATAAGATTTGACACCCTTCAGGAGAAAGTCTTCCTACTGGATGACAAAGTTCAGTCGTTATCCCTTCAGGTGTCTCAGGATGTTTCCCATCCATAGACGATGGTGCTGAAGTATTGAGCTTATCTAGTCTTGGCCCTGGATTCAGTCAGTTTGCTCAGTTCCACACTCAGGAGCTGTAAATTCACAACCGTGTCACCTTTCGGAGTATGTCATTGCTACTATGCTACAGGCCCAGAAGCCAGTTTCTTCCCAGGCACAGGTTTGATCCCTATTCTACAAGTGTGAAAACTGGAGATCATGGCCTTGTCCCTTTCATCTTCCGGTTGTCTTGGCCTTTGTTCAGGACAATCTTTTTAAAAAGTGCTTGGTGTGCTATTAAAGTTCAGATTTCGGCTCTTTCTGTCATTTTTCAGAGGCATATTGCCTCCTTGCCCGATGTGCAAACTTGCATCAAAGGGCTGGTTTATGCCCACACGATCTTTCACGATCTTTGTAGGATTTGAACCTGGTTCTGGGAGTTCTTCGGGAGGCTCTTTTCGAGCCCCTGTCTTCAGTTCTCAGTGTCCCCTGACACTCAAGACAGCCTTTCTATTGACTGTTGACTCTGTTCTCTGGGTGGCCAAACTGCATGCCTGGTCTTGGAAACATCCCTTTTTGGTCTTCCACCCTGACAGGCTGGTTCTGAGGACACCTATAAGGTTTCTCCCTAAAGTTGTTTCTGATTTTCACATCAACTAGGGAATCGTTCTTCCTTCTCTCTGTCCAGCTCCATCTAATAGACAGGAGCAGGAACTGCATTTTCTCAATGTGGTTAGGTGCTCTAAGTACTATGTTCACTGCAGGCAGCCTTTCCGTAAATCTGATTCCCTGTTTATCATTAAGGGCCTGCATGCAGACCTGGCCATTTCTAAGGTGATGGTGGCTTCTTGGGTCAAGGCGACCATTTGCCAAATGTATGTTCTGAGGAAGAGGTCAGTACTCTTTTGGGTTATTCCGTTTTCCACCAGGTCTGTGAGCCTCTATGGCTGTCTAAGAATCAGACCTTTGCGGAGCAGTTGTGTAAGACAATGACCTAGTACTCTCTTCACATATTTTTCAAACACTACTGTTTTAATTAGTTGGATTTGGGTGTAAGGTTGTACAGGCTGTGTTGCCTTTGTAGGTATACTTCCTGAATCCTGTTTGACCATTACCATATTGGTTTCTGTTTTTTGTAGTGTAGTGCCCATTGACACCTATGGTTCACATTGCAGAAGTTCATTCCCATTGACCCTGGTCTGTGTTTTTAGGGTTTTTTTCTCTTTCACACCTTGCAATCTTGGTGAATGCTTTGGTATATTTCCATGGTTCCTGTATTCCACATAGGACATAAGAGAAAAGGGGATTTTTTTTTTGTTTACTTACTGATGTAGCCTTTTCTTTTAGTCCATGTGGAACACAGGACTTTCCTCCTGGCGAAAAACCACTGGTTCGAACCTCGATCAGGGGAGTCTACTATGGTTCTCTGTCCACGGGAATCCCTGTCTTGCTTCTCTTATGTTTCTTGTCTTTATCTCTGCTTTGCTATACAACAAACTGGGCAGAGTGAAGTGTTGCAGAATGGGAATCTTTGTCTCAGACAGCTCTTTATGTAAGTGCCCTGCCTTCCTGAGGAGAGGACTTCGCCCCCCATGGTTCCTGTGGTCCACATGGATTAAAGAAAAGTATTGGTAAGTACACAAAAATCTGGAAGAAGGGAGGCGGTAGAACAACAGAATAAATACTGTAGCAAAAGGCAGCAATTAAGAGTATTCTCCTGCAATACATTGCACTAACCCTATTGTGATTAAACTATACATTTTGACCTTCTGTATGTTTACACCTCTTTTAAAGAATCACTTTCAAACCATATTCTCTTTATAACTGAGCAGATGGGCTTTGAAGTTCTAGGAAAATGTAACACTTTTCTTTCTCGCCTCTTGTGCAGATTCTATTGTGTGATTCCTGTGACAGCGGTTATCATACAGCCTGCCTCCGACCACCCCTGATGTTGATTCCTGATGGAGAATGGTTTTGTCCTCCTTGTCAACATGTAGGATTCAAATTACATTTATTGTAATATGTCCACTTTACAGTAATAATTATTTAGATAATGCACCTCATCTGTGCTACTCTGTTGATATAGTCTTTGGGTATGTCTGTAACAAAGGCCTGGATTCCATTGCTTGTGATAAATGTTACTTAGAATCCCTGTTCTTGCCTCTCCCTCCCCTGCATGAACACACGCTCTTCAGCAAACTTGCTTACCTCCTTCTGAATGCCAGAGGTGTATCCATCACATTGTGTTGTAAAACATTGGATGCCTCTTCGGCCTGCAAAGGATAAACCTTTTCCCCCTCCACCCCCATTTTCTTTATTGGCAAACCACCACCACCTTAGCCGATTTTCTCATTCCTCATTAACAACCACCTCCCAGTTCTCTGCATGGCCCACAACTTTATATGTCCCCTGGTTTTCTCTTGCCTCTCCATCTCCCAGTTCTCTATTCTGCCCAATCCTCCTGTACCATCCCCCGGTTCTCTCTTGGCAAGCTTCCACCGACCCCACCCCCCCTTTTATACACACACACACACACACTCTCACACCACCTGCAGTTATTTTGCCCCTTCTCCACCACCAACTTACCTCGTTTTCTCTTGCCCCACACATCAACACACCTACCCTGGTTCTCTCTTGGCCATTCCCTTGCACCTCCAGGTGGTTCTTTCTTGCCTGTTTCCTCCCCACCACCTTCCTCAGTATTCTCACCCATTCCCCACTACCACCTTACCCGATTCCCTATTGACACACACACTCACTCACTCACACCTAGTACCTACCTGCACGAACACCTCCCTTCCCCCAGTTCTCTCTTGCCCCTTCCCTTACACCTCCAGTGGGTTCTCTTGCCTGTTCCCCCCCAACCCCCACCACCTTCCCTGGTTCTTTTACCCACCACCATCTTACCCAGTTCTCTGGCTACACACATCTATTCCCTACCTTTACACACACTTACCTTCCCTGGTTCTCTCTTGCCCGTTCCTCCTGCCACCACCACCTTCCTCAGTTCTCTCTTGCCCTCCCCCAGCTTTCCTGGTTCTCTCAATATTTATTCTGCCTATCAGCCCATTGAGGGTAAGATGCATACAGGGTGTATCACACTGTATTATACAGGACATATGTACATATGAGGTCTGTGCTGCAGAAAGGTGCATAAGGGTAAAAATGTTTGTGTTTTTGGGTTTTTTTTTTTTTTTTTTTTTTTTTGGTTTGTTTTTTTGCGGGCGTCCTACAAATAAAGGGTTCACTTGGAACTGCAGATTAGCCTCTTCCCCTTCCAGCATCAGAGTACCAAATGGAGCTGCTGCTTCTATATTATAGATTCTCTTTCTTACATGTCTTACACGTATCATTTGAACGAATATATCAGAGGGAGATTAGAGTTAACATTGGCACTTTCACCATTCTTTTACACAGCACAGTATGAGGCTGAACTTGTCCTCCTGTAAAAGAGCAGCAAATATTTCATCTACACTTTCATGTTTCAACGTGTTTCATTCATGTTGCTGGCTGTAGTAAATTGCAGAACTGGTGCCTCCCATACGTGGCATAATGTACAAGTGGCTTTGTTACATTTTGATAATGTACAAGGACATGTGGTTTCTGCAGTGAATTTCTATGCGGGATAGCAGAAACATTCCTACAAGGGTTTGTATCTCATAATATATGTTAAGTAAAGGTCATTACTTACATACCCAGCATTCCATAAGGGGCAAGATACATTGAATACTGCACAGCGTGATGCAAAAATGTATATACATACAAGTTCTTTGTTGCAAAAAGGGAGGGATAAGGGTAAAGAGAAATGCAATTTTGAAACTCTGTTGCTTTGACAATGGAACTATTTGGGTGCAGATTATGTGAAAACACACGGGGTCTGGTTTATAGATTGGATGTAGTCATTCAAGTCTTGGTAAAACTCCTTGGCAGGGAGAGGGAATGTATTAAAGTGTGACGAAGAGGAGAACATCTCCAGTGATATCACTTCTATGGATGCAGTGCACTAAGATTTGCACTGCAGAAATCTTGGTGCGTAGAGTAACATGGGACCTGGAGAATTTATCTAAATGGAGAAGTTATCTCCTATTAATTACCCCATTATCACACCCTGGTGCCTCCCCCCTTCTTAAGTTATAAATCTACAGCTTATTATCATCATCATTATTGTTAAACTGCAATTTTGTGTTGTGGTCGCTTACTATGGATAACTGCTATAGGCAGATATATTCAGTGATGTTTCCTTGCTTGTTCCACTCCTTATTCTTTTCTCATCTTTGAGTTTAAAGTGGAAGTGGAGGGAATCTCCTCAATTTTTATTTATTTATTTTTTAAACATATTTGTAAACTTCGTTCAAAAGTATCTTTGTGTCATGTTAACCAAAATTCCAGCAGATGCATATTTTAGAAGATATTCACACTTATTTCATTGAAAATGCAAATGAAAATCACCTGGTACTGCACAGAGCTTCAATGGCATATAAAATGCATCTGAAAGCATTCACCAGCGTATGAAATGTCTCTATAAAGCTTAATTAGTCTGTGAAATGACATTGGTGGTTTTTGACTAACATGACACACAGGCAGTTTTTAATGCAGGTTTTAAATATGCAAACTTGAATTTAACGTTAATGATCCTGCCCTCTTGGAGGAGGGGACATTACCCCATGGTTCCTGTGTTGTACATGGACTTGGAGAAGAAGATTTATCTGGATGTACACAAAAATCTCCTTCTACACATACACAAGCACACATTTGCATTATTATTACATAAGCACTTTATTATTAGTTACAAATTATAAACACTGGTTTTGCTGACACTTTCGCCTTTTCCTTGTTTATGAACAGAAGTTACTCTGCGAGAAACTGGAAGAGCAGTTACAGAATTTGGATGTGGTTCTGAAGAAGAAAGAGCGAGCAGAGAGGAGGTAATGCCATTTCACTTACTGTCATTATGTACAACATCTAAGACACACACACCACCACCATTAAAGTGGATGTGTCACCTATGGACAACATGCCATAAATAGTTAGGTGACATATCCAATAGCATAAAAAAGTTATTTTTGATTTTAAAGGGATAGTAATACTTCATTTTAACTTTATTTTATTTTGTAGGCATTAAAAAACATGAAGAATGATATAAGTCTTATCTCTGAAACCTTTATGGTTTAAGAGATATTCACAAACAAAGTATCCCCCCCCCTGTTCAACCAGATCAGAAGGGAGATGCCCAGGTAGACTGCAGAGAGGGACAATCTTCAATTAAGATAATGGAAAAAGCTGAAAAACTTGTCAAGGGGGGAAGGGCTTTCATTGTTTTCATACAAAGAAAATTGTCCCCTTCTGTTATCTGTACTGTCATACAACCAGACTCACATCTGAGAAGAGATGGCTTACACTAGGTAAAAGGGGCGGGGAGGGGAACTTTGCTTGTGAATATCTCATAAACCATAAAGGTTTGAGAGATAAGACTTATATCATTCTTCATGTTTTTTTAATGCCTACAAAATAAAATAAAGTTAAAACGAAGTATTACTATCCCTTTTAAGCTTCAATTTAGTTTAAATTTAACTTACAAAAGTCTGGGCTGCAGCCTGACTCTCTGCCTCAGCTCTCCTCCTTCCTCCGATGACGGAGGCTTCTGTCTGTAAGCTGGTGCGGTCTCATTGGCTACATATCGATCTCTGCCAATGAGACCACTCCAGCTTACAGACAGAAGCCTCCGTCATTGGAGGAAGGAGGAGAGCTGAGGCAGAGAGTCGGACTGCAGCCCAGACTTTTGTAAGTTAAATTTAAACTAAATTGAAGCTTAAAATCAAAAAATAAATAACTTTTTCATGGTATTGGCTATGTCACCTAACTATTTATGGGATGTTGCCCGTAGGTGACACATCCACTTTAAATAAATAAAAGTAAATAAAGAAACCTCATGGTTGATACCTAGTTGTTCCCCCTATGGAATGTTTTGGGAAATAAATATTGTGTAAAGGTCAGGAAGCAGGATGATGCATAGTGTAATCTATCTGTAGTGCCACACTTCATTGCAGAAAATTGCATTATTAGGTTGATTTGACTATAACCAGTTGATCCATGGTTGTGCTAATTGTAAATAATACTACAGTAGAAATTATAGACTAACCTATATTATAATTCGCTAAGGTTGTTTGTCAGAAGCCGTCATGCGCAGTAGAGACGACTGCATGCACTGCAGTCATGCGCAGCACAGGCTGTCCGTGCCGCGGCTGATACAGAGCGGGGCACTCCGAAATCAGACCAGAGTGCGCAGTGAGGACTACGGTCTGAATTCAGAGCGCGCTGCTCCGCATCAGCTGCGGCTCGGGCAGTCAGTACTGCGCATGACTGCAGTGCCGCCAGTGTTGGCCTGTGTACACGGGCTTTAAAACTAGTTTTTAATTTAAAAAAAGAAGAAATGATCTCTGTTTTCACTTGCATATTCTTTTCATTTTCATCATAGGAAAGAACGGTTGGTTTACGTGGGAATCAGCATTGAGAACATCATTCCCACACAGGTAAGGGTAAGACTTTTTGACGTCAGCAGTAGTGGAAATATAAACCTGTTTTGGAAGAAATTTAAGCTGTTCTCTTATGGCAGGAAGCGGAGGAGGTACCAGTTCATGAAAAAGAAGAGAAGAAAACAAAAAAGAAAACTAAGCTATTGGAGAGGAGGTCAACTCGAACAAGGAAATGTATAAGCTACAGGTAGGAGCTGTGCGTCGTTTATGATGTTATAACCCATACACTAATCACTTTAGGTTTGCAAACTGTAGTCCTTATTCACAGACCAAGAGAGGAACAATTAAGGAGCAAATTATCTGCATCGTAGGGGATAAATAAAATTTCCCTTTGATTTAAGGATTTTACTGCCTTGTATGCTAGAGAGGTCTCCAAAGCATTTAAAATCACCATTTAAAATAGAAGGCAATTTGTGGGGTAGTTGTTTCTTCCCAATTGTGCAGCTGAAGAATTGTTCCTCTTGCGAATAAGGCACCATATTCTATATACCGTAAGGAGCAAATCAAGTAGTAACAAAAACATTCCTAACCATTTAAAGGGGAATTTTGTCTTTTTTTTTTTTTTTTTTTTTTTTGGGAGGGGGGGGGATACACTTTTTATATGGCTTTTGCTGTAGCGTAAAGCAAGGGTACACTGCAGGGAGAAGCTTAATTCCAAAGCTTTTTCACTTAATTTCTGTGGAGACCTGTAGTCAGAGACTCACTGCAGTAGAATAACTGTAGAAATTCACTGAACTGTAGATGAACTGTCTGCATTTCACTATATGTATTAAAAGAGAAGACAGTCAAGTGACAGAGAATTCTCTGTCTGTGCCTGCTATACCCCAGGGCAGAAATTGGGAAATATGCTAATCTCCTCCTTACAGTATCTCCAAAACACAGATGGGGCTTGACTTTGACAAGGGGTGGGGAGGGGGTGACAGACTTTCCCGCCCTCACAACCTTCTCTTGACAATTTCGTCCCCACTCACCTTCTCTTTTTGAGAGAAAAACTGTTTCCTGTGTCACGTCTTTTCAACATGATACATCGTGGGGACTGTAGTTTCCAACTCCAGTCACAGTACTGAGGCGACAGGTTCTCTAAGTAGGTGGTGGAGCTGTTGGTACCAGAGGAGAGTGGTCTGTGCTTGAGAATTCTGCATGTAGTGAACAGTTTTGAATGCTTAATCCATACATATTGCAACAGTTGGTCTAGAGACCTGATGCACACTCTGTGTTAAGATTCCTAGTTGTGGATGGACCACAACAACCATGCTATTATACCTGTAATTCAGCCATGGAGAGACACAGGGGCACCTAAATTGTGCATAGGTCATTTGTAGGCTTTCCTTATACATTGCATTAGATCCATTTGGTCTGGGTCAGTAAACATTTGTTTGGATGTATATAGTTGGCTGACTGTCTCTTCATTGCTCCCTTGCAGCTGTATAGATTGGTCTCATTATAACACATGTATATCTATACATTGTTATAGAATCTGAAAGTAACTGTGGGTATAGTCTGCATTTTTTGTATATGTATATATCTTTCCCATTGTCTTTTCTTTAGATTTGATGAATTTGATGAAGCAATTGAAGAAGCGATAGAGGATGACATCAGAGATGCAGACGGAGGGGGTGGTAGGTAGAAACCTCTTTCTCTTCCGCTCCTGTAAACACATTTCATACTTGAGCTTTGCAACCTCCATCACACTCAGACAGCTGTTGGCTGGGTGAGGATGAAGGTAATTGTAGCATGGCACCAGCTGAAGGACCACAGGTTATTCACAGATGTATTTTAGATCAGCTGTTCAAATGTTTCAAAAAACTTAAACAACCCAGTCACCCCAAGAAAATGTTAAACATCAGTACGTTCAAATTGGATGTGTCACTACACATTGTTTAGTCCCAGTGAATATAACTAGTTAAACTGTCCAAACTGTACTTTTTGTTTTTTCAGTCAGTGTAATGGTTTTGAGGTTTGGTTTAGTAGTTAGGGACTATTAAAGCTCAGTAGAGCTGAGTATTCTGACCTGTGTGCCCCAGCCTGCATAATTACTTAAAGGTATAGTAATACTTAAAATGTAAAAAAAAAATATGTTGTAGGGTTTATCCCCCTGAGTAAAACAAGAGTACTCCCACTGCTGAAAGGTGTTTCATTCAAAAGTTATTAATTTTCAAAGTTGAATTTTTTAGGTGCAATATCACAGTGGCCTGAAATTGTACAGTGGCACTGTTGCTACACCATCCTATGGAGATTTATGGTCCCGGGACCAGAGCTGTCCATAGGATCATGTAGCAACAGCACCACTGTACAATTTCAGGCCACTGTGATATTGCACCTAAAAAATTCAACTTTGAAAATTAATAACTTTTGAATGAAACACCTTTCAGCAGTGGGAGTACTCTTGTTTTACTCAGGGGGATAAACCCTACAACATATTTTTTTTTACATTTTAAGTATTACTATACCTTTAACTGTCCTAAAAATTGCTTCCCTCCTGCTTCTTAGGCTGCTAGAACTAAAGGGATAGGTTAAATTAATGGAGATTAATAATCATACAAATCCATTCAAGGTAATAATAAATATAAACATTATTTTATAGCTCTACCAATCTGTAGGCATCCAGACACAAATGTGTCAGTGCCCATAGAGCTTACGATCTAATTTTGGGTTCCCATGGCACAGAGAGAGTATCTTGTCCAGTGTCTCAAGGAGCTCACATGAAATGAACCAGGATTCCCCGCTACACATCCAATCTCGGATTCAGAATCAGTCATTTAACCAACTGAACCACTCCACCTGTCAATTCTTCCATTGAGGGGAGTATATGTAAAGGTGGCTGCTCCTCTTTAAAGGAGAGCTTCCAATAATAACACTCTTGCCTTACTGTGGACAGAAAATCCTAAAGACCCCTATGAATACTGCCCTTGTGACTTGTTCAAGACAGAACTTCTTCAATCTCATGTGCATAAAGACAGACATCTCTCAATCACAGGTACAAGGGCGAAATTCATAAGGGACATTTTTTCATATTTTCTTTTCTTAGCCATAGTAAAGTAAGTAGGGGTTACCGCTAAGAGTGGCTGCCCTTTAAAGCTATTTTGTGTATTGTATGGTGTACAGTGCATCCAAGAGTATTTATCTGTTTGTATTCCGTAACAATTTCATGAGAAACTAAAGTCGTCACCACAGGAAACTGTATGAGGGCCCCTGCAATAATAGAACTTGCTTAGCACAACCAGTGCTTAGAGACTTGTCCTTTCTCTGTCAGGAGGGGGACGAGGCAAGGACATGTCCAACATCATTGGTCACCGAGGGAAGGACATATCCACCATTCTGGAAAGTGAAAGGACGGAGGGAAAACGGCCACAAAGAACTGTCACTCGCCGCAAAAAAAGGAGGCGGTTGAATGACCTGGATAGTGACAGCAACTTGGAGGAAGAGGAGAGTGAAGAAGAGTTCCGGATTAGCGACGGGTCAGTCCACATTCCGTTACTAATCTGCTATGAAACACTGGAGAACTTCAGTAACTGGCCTGCAAACTAGTGTGTCGGGGAACACGTATAAAGACAAATGTGGAGCAGTTCTCTGGCAAACAGTCTGCACCACCCCCCTGCGATAAATGGACTTTTAACACCTTGTATGTTAGAGAGGTCTCCAGTGTGTTGGAGACCACTAGCCTTCAAGGTATTAAAGCACCATTTTAAAAAAAATGTGATCTGTATTTGTTCCCTATGTCGCCAACTGTTTGCTTCTGAATTCCTCCACTGTATTTATATGTGTACTTAGTTGAATAGCCCGTTACACGGGCCACAGTGTCACAGCCACCCGATCGCGGGGCATCACGCGCAGTAGAGACTGCCCGCACCACGGCTGATACAGAGATGGACGCTTCTTCGGAGCGCCCAGCTCTGTATCAGCCACGGCGTGGGCAGTCTCTACTGCGCATGACTGCAGCACGCACAACAGTGTCTACTGCGCATGTTGTGACGTTACACACGATTTAACGAATTATTATATAGGATATCCTATTCTTTTCAGTGTATCCAAATTGTTTAATTCATTAACAGGAGCAGAGTCCTGTGCGTTTATCAACTGTATTGATATTTCTCCTGCCCCATAATAAATAACAAAAATGGTAAAAACTCAATGTGAAATAAAATGTCAATGTATTGAATAAAATAAATAAAATTAAGAACTAGAACAAGCTTACAAGTATCAATGTGACCCTACGATCCCATCTTGATGCAGTTTGCAATTTGGATCAGTGTGTGAAGTTGCAGATCTTGAATTGGCAAATTGGGACATGAAATGCATCTAGAGTGAGGATCTCCTCCTCTTGTAAGGTTGTAATAATTTTGGTTTTTATTTATTTGGATAAATACTTCATATTTTGTCATCTTGTGAGTGGGATGAATCATCATCTTTTTTGGGTCTTATCACATTCACTCTGTTTTTCCTTTTTTCAAATGTCTTGTTTTTTTCTGTCTTTATATTTTTAACATATGTTGTCTATAAATTATCCAGAAACCTGTTCTGAATACCCTTTCTGACTAGTTCGGTTTTCTGTTACTTTCTTGGCTATACTGAGACTGATGTCCTAAATATATAGAGTAATTCTGGGTCCAGCCATCTCCATCTGTTCCTAGGGGGCAAGTTAAAAATCCCATTGATATTAATGGGGCTTTTGGCCACCTGAATGCTAGAGAAGGCTTCAGCACATGGAAAAGCAAGGCATTGGAGATCTTTCTTAGCATTCAGTGGGTTCAAAGCCCCATTTAAATGATTGGGAATTTGGGGAATCTGTATTTGCCCCGCTAGGGTGATGCAATAGCTTTGCTACATTTCTTTTTAGTACATCAGGCTTGTGTTCTGCTATTATTCTGATTAGAGTAGGGATAGGCAAACAGATTTACCCTAAGGGCTGAATATATGGCCCTCCAGTCTCCCATAGGGTTGCATGTTATGGTTTAAAATACTAAATAAATTAACTCCATGAATGCTGTAGTTACATTCAGTGCATTGCTTTGTAGTGCATTGAAGAATTCTCTGGCACCCAGTTGGTTAAAGGGGAACATTATGAGTATGAGGGATGTATGTTAAAAGATAGAGTTTTTAATTTTTAGGTGAAAATCAGGTGTGCAAAGATGGCAAGTAATTAATCTCCTTACTGCATAAGAGGTAGATTGGGGACCACAGGAAAAATCCTCTGAGGGTTGCCCGTTGCCCACCACTGGATTAGAGCACGTGTACCCTCTACAGTCAGTGTTTTTTATATTGCTCCATTAATACTCCTAGGTCTCAGGATGAATTTGTTGTGTCTGATGACAATCTGGAAGAGAGCGACGAAGACCAGCAATCTAATGACAGCGACTTTGGCGCACGCAGGCCGCGAAGGCACTACCAGCGACCAATGAGAAAAAGCAGGCGACTGAAGCGCCGGACAGCGAGGAAGAGATATTCAGACGATGATGAAGACGAGGACTCCGACGAGGAAGAACAGGAGTCTGGTCAGTACTCAATTAAAGCAATAAGTCTCTTGTCACTGAGGGATTTGATTCTGTGCTATGTAACATATAGGAATTTGTTTGTTTATAACATGAGAAATTGTGGGGAAACCAAGTGCTTCGTTGTAGACTAACAGAAATCCACATTGATTAAAAAAATGTTTTGTTTGTTTTTTTAACTTTCTGAATGCTAGAAAGGACTCCAATGCTTTGCAGAGTGTTGCCCTTTTTAAATCCTATGTGAATCTTGTAGACCTTTATTTGAGATATTGGTACATCAACCTCACTATATCCTTCACTACTCAACTGTACTTTGTGTATAGATTGCATATTAATAACTAATCTGGATCTACAGAATCGGAACAGTCCAGTGACTATAGCGATGACTACCTGGAAACCCGCAGGAGGAGATCGAGGAGGAACCAGAAGCGTCAGGTCAATTACAAGGAGGACTCTGAGAGCGACAACTCGCAGAAAGGAGCTCGCTACGGAAGGGGCAAGGAAATGAGACGAGTTCTCAAACGCAGGTTTTCCAGCTCAGAAAGCAACGGTATGTTTATTTTCTTTTACCTGCAGACTGTAGGCCTCTGAATTTGCATTCTAACAGTCCCTTTACCGATGGAAAGACCAGCAACCCGGTGCAAAGGATTCTATGTTTACTACTAAGGCTTAACCTGAATTTTAAAGTGGGCAAAATTGTTATATAGAGAATTAAAGGGGAACTCTTATCTCCATTAAAGTTCTTATCTGAATGTTCCACCTCAAGAAATCTTCAATCCGTTTTTAGTTCTTACTTCCATTCAGTATAGACAGAGATATAAGCTTTTGAAATAAAGCCCGTGATGTCATTTCAGGACAGGCTGCGGCACCGTTCTATCCCGCAGCCTATCGATCTCAGACTTTTCCCCTCCCCAGTTGTTCCCCGTTACCATCTCCTCCTTTGATGGAGGAATCTCATTGTCAAGAGAGCTCCAGTTCATATTCTCGATTCCTCTATCATTGGAGGAGATGGTACCTGGGAACAACTGAGGAGAAGAGGCTGAGATTGATAGGCTGCGGGACAGAGCGGTGCCTCTAGCCTGTCCTGAAGTGACGTCACGGGCTTAATTTCATAAGCTTATATATCCATCTATAATGCATGAAAATAAGAAATAAAAACGGATTGAAGATTTCTTGAGGTGGAACATTTAGATAAGAAGGTGAGAGTTCCCCTTTAACATTGGTATATAAGTTGTAGTGCATATTTTTCTGTAAATTAAAGCTTTTGAAAAAATTTCATTTCTGTTTGGGGGGCACAGTGTGGCACTTCATACTAATTCCTTGCATATTATGCTAAACACTTCTTGTTTGGGACCAAACTTTGTGCTTGCTGTGCTGCTTGAATTGTTTGCTTATGTTTGAGCTCTGTCTAGGTTCATCGATAGCACAGTGTGTGGTAATATTGGCCCAGCACATGAAATTAGCATAAAGTGTCACATTGGTGAAGCAAAGTGCTTCACACCTCCCTAGTCATCAGTGGGTTAAAGTAGGGTGACAGGCTTTTTTAAGTATGCATGTGAAAGTATCCATTCATGTTTTGTGCAGGACTACCTCACCCTATAAGCAATCTTGATCAGTGTCTCAGTGGTGGTTACATTATTGTCTGTACATTGTCGAAGCTGAGACAAAAGTCTTTCTAATGAGAACAGGTAATATCCATAAAGTAACCTCCTTAGATCTTTTCAGTCGGTACAAGCTGCACAAAGGAAATTAAGCAAATGGCTGCCCTAAAGAACAGTACACCTGCTGTCTGCAAATGCAATAGGAAAGCAAGTTTTAGGTTTAGATTTTGTGGTTCATTGATTTAAAGGGTGTTTACAGATGTACGCTTTTAGTACATGCCATTTAAATGTATGTAACCCCTTTTCTCTTACATCCACTTGGGACACAGGTGCTATGGATGTAAATTTCCTTAAAGGGGATTTTTGTACTTGCCATTAATGAATATTGCCTGTAGAATAGCACAAAGTAGAAAATGCCAACATGACATTGTTGCCCCATACTGTTCTCCATCTTAACCCTTTGAGAGCCAGAGAGGTATACAACACATTGCAAAGCAATGCGTTGTATACCTCTGGCACTCAAAGGGTGCTTAAGTGTACTTGTGAGTAACCCACCGCTCAGCAGCATGCAGTGTGAGTCAGGACTGCAGGGCAGCTGTGGTCAGCCTCTGTAAGTAAACAGCAGATTTCCTCCCGCCCTGTAGCTGTTGCCCCGGGGCACCCACATTGGGCTGAGCTTAGATGTTAGAATCCAGTGTTTTGTACCTGAAGTAAAGGTTTTCTCTCCCTACCGTTACATTAAGTCGGTCTTCTGGCATCTGTCTCCTCTCTGCACAAGACAAGCAGGCCAGAGAGAAGACTGACAGAGAGACAGACCTGAGAGGAGACTGACAGCCTGAAGTCTCCTCTCAGGTACGCCTTTCAGTCAGATGTGGGTGCCTCAGAGCAATAGATACAGGGAACTTACAGTGCACAGGCAAGGACAGGAGCATTAGAGTAACGGTGCAGAGTAAACTGGTGTTAGCTCTTCTGATCTCCATGCTAAGTAGCAGAACGCAGGCTACAGCAAAGGCAATCCTTGCACGTGGACATGTAGATGACAAGTGTCCCTGTCCAGGGTCACAGGGCTGTGTGGAGTCATGCAGGCTGTGCTCTGCACTTTGGGGCTAGCACTGCTGCTCTGGACAGAGACTGACCACCGCTGCCCTGCAGTCCTGAATCACACTGGATGCTGCTGGGCGCTGGTTACTCATAAGGACACTTAAACGCCCTTTGAGCTCCAGAGAGGTATACCATGTGTTTTATACCTCTCTGGCACTCAAAGGGTTAAGATGAGGAACTGCATGAGGTGACATTCTGCAGGCAACATTCTCATGTAGGCATTTTCAACCTTGCAACATCTTTTTAATGCACAGTTTTGTTGCTCGCCTAATGCAAGGCGACTTCAATAGTGAACCGGATTTTAGCTTCCACCACAAGGAGGCAGAGCACTAATTGCCTGACTTCTCCCCTCACCTATGTAACCCACCTCCAAGGACATGACATTGTGGACTGAGTTGTATTGGTCATTAGGATTTTCTACTGGACATAATAATTGTTAGCGGGACCTCACAATTTCACTTCACATGGTGACCTTAACATTCTAAGGATAGAAGGTTGTGCAGTGCATTTCCTTCCAGTATTTTACACACCCATCTTGTCCAAAACTCTTTCAGTGCCTGAGGGGTATCAAAGCTTTGCCAAGCAATGCGTTGCGTATCCCCCTGGCACTGAAAGGGATTTTCCTGGTTGACTTTAAAAAAAAAAAAAAAACTTCCTGCAACGGTCATGTCTGCCTGTAGGCTATGATATTCCTAACTGATTTTCTAGCCATATTAAGGTTGGGGGTGTTATTGTTGGGTGTTCTCATTCCTTTAATGAAATACAGCTTGATTTCCCAGTTCCTCAAAATGCCTCCTTTTTGTCTTCCAGCGAGTGATGATGGCAGAGGCTCAGACAATGAGCTGCCACAGAGAGGGAGGAGGCACTTACTGCGGAAACGCATTCGAAGTTCAAATGAAGAAAGTGCAGAAGAGGAGGAGGAAGAGGAGAGACCAGTACGAAAACGACTAAATCGCATTGAGACAGATGATGAGGAGGATGGGGACACTGCTGTTTCAAAGGATGAAAAGCCTACTACAGACGACAAGCCTCCTGTCTCAAGCACCCTCCAAGAAAGCACTAAGAAACCTTGCTACCGGTTAGAGAGCGATGATGATGATGACTTTGAGACTGTAGGGAAGGATGGGAGCCCGTTGGACTATAGCTTGGTGGATTTGCCTTCTGCCAATGGACAAAGCCCGGGAAAAAACATTGAGAACTTGATTGGGAAACCAAGTGAAAAGAGTCAGACTTCTAAGGACACCTCAGCCAATATCAGTCAGGCTTCCAATGGGACAAGTAGCAGTCAGGATGTGGCAGTGCCAGAGGAGGACGAAGACGAACTATTGAGAGTAACTGACCTTGTGGATTATGTCTGTAACAGTGAACAGTTATAAGACTCCTCTTCCATTTCGTGCTAATTTATTCCACAGTAGCTCATACCAGCGGGCCAGTTATGAATAGCAGTTTTATTCCTTCTGGAAGATAACCCTTTCCCCCTCCTACCAACTCTGGGCCCTATGCATGAAGACAGAAGGGAGCAATTTTGATGCAAATATCTGCATTGTAAAGGGACAAATACAAATTCCAATTTCTTTAAATGGGACTTTTAAACCCTCAAATGCTAGAGGTATGCAACACATTGCAAAGCAATACCTCTCGACAACTGAAGTAGTTAAAAACCCCATTTAAACGAGAAGTAAACGCACATCCTGTAGTGTTTTTTTTTCCAGTTTAATTCAGTGGTACTTTTTTTAAATGTTATTACAATTCACACTTTTTGTTTTTGTTTAGTAAATATGTGGTGGGAAACCTTTTTGGCTTATGAGCTGTTAGGAACTGCAACTCCCGTCTTCTTCAACTGGTTGAGGAGGATGGGAATTGTAGTCTCCAACAGAATGAATGCTGAGGGTTGCCCATCTCTGTGGTAAGCTGTTGACGACAATGCCACCCGATGTCCCGAGCATGCCACCTGGGGAAGATGCACTAAGGAGTGAAAGAGGAGACCAGTTCTACAGTGTAGTAAACTCTGCATATGCTTCCTGTGCACTAAGATCACTGACATTGGAGACCTGTTTGCGAATAGGTTCCATGGAATAACATAGGATTTGTAGACTTTATAATACTGGAGAAGTTACGTCCTCTTTATCACACCTTGGTGCATAACCCCTAGGTGTCTGGACAGTGCCATGTGGTAAGACTGCATTCTATCGGAGAGGTGAGCCACAGGCTACAGTTACGCTATAGCATATGATGGTAACACCGTCTCCACTTTTGACATGTTATAACTTCAGTTTGTTGAATTCTGCACGAAAAGCCCTAAAATATGTTGATTTTTGTTTTTTTCATAAAAAAACGTTACCAACCTTTTATAACCTTTTGAGTGTCAGAGGGGTGTCCATTGTATTACTTTCCAATTAGTTGGATACCCCTCTGGCACTCAAAAGGGTTCAGTCTAGTAATTTTTATCTGTCCCCGACTGTGCAATTGGTTTTCCTCAGACTAACTCCTTTTTTTGTTTTTGTGCATACGGCCCTTTACTTTTTATAGAAGCGACCGTTTGACCAGTCCTGCAGTCTTTCTGTGAAGTGACCAGTTTTTGAACTTTAAAAAATGAATTTCTGTAAATCTTTTTTCTTTTTTTTTTTCTTTTTTTTCTTTTTTTTATCATGCTCTCTTTGCATTTGTGATCATGGGTAATTTCACTGATGGAAACCATCCTAGAAAACTAAAAAAAAAGGAGAAAAAAAAAAATTGTAAGAGTTTGTGGTTCCTCAGAAATTTGTGAATAGGGGTGGGACAATATGCATTCCAGACGTCCCAAAAATACACAATTATTTTTCACTGGGGGGCGAAGAGTGGAATCCAAGCAGATGAAGGGAGGGGAATGGGACAAGCACTTGTTGCTTTTAGCTTTTTTCATATGAGATATATATTCTATTTAAATACTCAGTACTTAGGTTACGATAAACAGGCAGTTCGAAATAAAAGCTACCAACTACGTTATTGTTGCTTTGTGAGTCTTAGATATACAATTGGTCATCCCTATTTTTTTTTTTTTTTTTCCTTTTGTAAACATAGTCTAGAAAAAAAAGTGACCACATGATGTACATTTAACCACTTCTGTGTCAGAAGGTCTTATAAAACATTACATTGCAATTTGCTGCTGTCATTTCTAGACTCTGATCCATTTTTTTATATATATCTATGTTGTACTGCAAAGGAGGAGTCCATTAAATTACTGAGACACATGGCCTGTTATACACCCCTGAGGAAAGGCGTTGGGAACCACTATTTAAGGGATAGTAATGATTCACAAAAAAAAAAAAAAAAAAAAAAAAGCAACTCCTATTAATTTTCATAGTATTTGGGCCATGGAGAGTGTTATTTCAGTACTGTCAGAGTTGTAGTACAAGAGTAATTGAATGAAAAAGTATCCCCCTCCTGCCCCTTTTACCTAGTGTAAGCTGCCTCCCCTCAGATGTGAAATCTGGTTCCTTGGCCAGACAGCTCACAGCAAGGGACAATCTTCTTACTGTGAGAACAATGAAAATTCTGCCCCCTTGACAGATTTTTTTCCTTATGCTCACTGAAGATTGTCCCTCTCTGTCATCCATCTGGACAGTCTTGCTGTCATCCTGCTACACAGAGGCTGGTCTCTCCCTCCTTGTTTTGCACATTAACCCTTTACAACTTTTCTCTTACTTCCTGTATGGAACACAGATGCCACATAGGGACCCAATCCCAATGGGACCTGTGTTCTACATGGACTAAAGAGAAAAGGATTTAACAGGTAAGAACGCTAAAATCCTATTTTCTTTTACGTCCAATATGGAACACGGGTACTATGAGGATATCCTCCTGAGTAAAACAAAGGTACTCCCACTTCTGAGAGGTGTTTTATTATAACGTTGTTGAAGCTCAAACTTTTTTTTTAAGTGCAATATCTCAATGAGCTGAAATTTTACAGTGACAATGTTACACCATCCTATGGAGGTTTATGGTCAACTGACCAGAGATGTCTATAGGATAATGTAGCAACAGCGCCACTATAAATTTCCAGGCCGTTTAGATACTGCACCTAAGAAATGCAAGTTTGAGCTGCAATAACTTTTGACTAAAACACGTCTCGGCACTGGAAGTACCCTTGTTATTACTCAGGAGGATAAATCCTAATATATATATATAATCTCCTCCAACATAGCTTACAGGTACCATGGGGAGGCGAAGAATTGGAACAATTCTTCAAAGAGGTTGCAGGGGCGGAGCCTCCCTATCCTCCATAGCAGGCTACCCAACCACTCCACTCCGATTAAGATTTGTTCCACACTCTGGTAGGAAGCTTGTGAACAGTTCTGCTTAATTTTAGTTCTTTTATTTTTTTTTTATTTAGATATGGGGTACCCAAATTCCCCCGTTAGGCAGATTACTATTACTGGCTTCCCCTGTTGGATTGCCCAGTTTACAGGAGCTTCTTGTGGACCCTTTCAGCCCTGGGAGAGAACCACGTAGCCCATGTCTCTGTGTCCAGAGAGAGTCTCTCTGAGGCGTCTTCCTTACAATGGTAATCTGAAGAAAGAAGACTTGCTAAAAAGGTGAGCAACCCTTTGAGTGCCATGGTCCACTGTCCCACTGTTCCCTTCTGCACAAGGGTATCTTTGGAGTTCTTTGTAACTCCTGCACTCATGTTTGGAATTATTCTTCTTATTATGGCTGCTGCTCTGGGGATCTTTGGTGCATTTTCCTGTTATGTGGTACTTAACCCCTTCCCTGTCAGTCTGGGTCAGTTGGGCCTCTTAATATTTCCATTTTATTTATTTCATTCATGGTATCTGGGGTTTTATGTGTATTTTACATTTTAGAGACACTTTTTTTACTTTTTATCTGTTTGAATTCCGCACCTTTAAGGGTGCGCTTTACCGCATAGCCACGATGTGCCATTGATCTCTATGGGACAGCCTTTTCTTTGACATATCTCAAATGCTCTGTGTACCGAGTTGGGAGATGGTTCATTCTTCTTGTCTCTACTGCCCTAACTATCCCGTCGACATTATCAGTATCTTGAGGGCCCAGGGGAGACTCTGTTTTGTCTTTGGTATTCTGTATAGGGGAAACAACATTTCCCATGAACGCCCGTTTCGCGGACTGTTTTCTGATTGGTTCCCTGTGCGGTTGCCATTTTGTTTCCTCTCTATGAGCAGCATAAGCAGGGCTTGGTCTTCTCAACTCTCCTCATCAGGTTAACCCTTCACTTACCAGATAAGTGCATTTTAGGCTTTCTGGGGTGAAATATTTAATCTGGGTAACAGTATTTCCTTTACCGTCTTGACACTTCTCCTGTTAGGATGACGGATCCCCTTGGACATGGGACTAGGCCTAAGGCTAAGGACTCAGGAGTGTCTCAGACCCCCCCTCACGTATTGCTCCACATGCCACTCAGGGCTTCCTATGAGGTATTCTGGACATTTATGCCCCTCTTGCTGCGGTCCCTGCCAGGGCCTCCCAGCCATGACCATGAGCCATCTTTGCTCAAGGACTTAAGTCCTCTATGGCACAGTTTCCTCTTTCTATTCAAGGGTTTCTTCAATCTTGGAGACCCCCCCACTTCCTTCAGGTTTGCGACCCCTAAGGCGCCCTTGGCATTCCTGATTTATCGATTTGTTCTTTTGAGGATTCAGATGGTGATTCTGAGGACGGTGTGTGCTCTGAAGGGGCTTCTTACCACTTTCATGGGGATCCCTTTGAGTCTGACCCTGAGCCCTCTGCTGAGTGTCTCGTTAAGGTGGTATTGACAACTTTAAATATTTCTTCTACTCCTTTAGAGCCACAAGCCTAAGAAGTCTTGCACTGTTTGTCTGCCTAAACCCACTCTGGATCAGATTATCCTGGATGAGTGGAAGACCCCTGACAATTGCCTTTCTCTGTCTAAAACGTTCTCAAAAGTTTATCCGTTTTCTGAAGCTATCTTGACTCAGTGGGCTACTCCTCAGGTTGATTCCACCATTTCTAGGCTTTCTAAGTCCATGGTCTTAGCTGTGGCAGACGCTTAATCTCTAAAAGATGTGACGGACAGAAAACTTGATGCTGTTTTGAAGGCTAACTTCACGGCCATGAGGCCCACCTTGGCTTCTGCATGGGTCAATAGGGCTATTGCCGTCTGGACTGAACAGCGGACTGCTGCTGTACACTAAGGTGCTCCTAAAGCTGGCCTTTTATCCCCTTTGGCCAACATTTCTGAGGCTCAGCATTATGTTACTGATGCTCTCTTTGCTGTTCGGCTTGAAGCTAAGGCCTCAGCCTTTTCTGTCACTGCTAGGCGTATGCCGCGGCTGAAGATTTGGTCTGCGGACGTGATCTCTATGAAATCACTGATTTCTCTTTCCTTTCAGGGTGCTTCTGTTTTTGGTCCTGAACTGAAGACTCTCATCAGTAAGACCACTGGGAGTAAGAGCACATTGTTATGTTAAGCTCCTTAACGCACTCCTCAGACGAAGAGGCACAGTCTTTTTCTTTCCAAACAAAGCGAAGCGTTTAGGGTGAACCTGGTGGCACCTCAGGCCCCACGTTCCACCCCCAAGTCCAAGCAGCAGTGGAGGTCTAAACACTCCGCCACTAAACCTAGGCCCACCAAACCTCCTTTGGCATGACTCGCCAAACCCTGGTGCGCGACCAGTTGGGGGTCACCTGCATCACTTTTTGAGTGTTTGGACAGGCTGTTTTGCGGATCAGTGGGTATTACAGCTGTTTTCAGAAGGTTACAAGATTCCCTTCAAATCCCTGCCCTCCCCCTTTCAGGTTCTTCCTTTCTCGCTCCCCTCAGGGAAAAGAAAAGCTCAGACGGCGGCCCAGTCTCTCTTGGACAGGGGGGTTCTGGCACCAGTTCCTATACAGGAGTAAGGTGGGCTTTTATTCCAACCTCCCTGTCGTTCCCAAGTAGAATGTTTGCCCTGTCCTGAACCTCAAAGATCTCAACAAGTTTGTGGTGAAGACACTGCACAAGATGGAGTACTTGCACTCAGTCATTGCAGCAATGTGTCCATGGGAATTTCTGGAGACCCCTCCCCCCCACTTCCTTCAGGTTTGCGACCCCTAAGGCGCCCTTGGCATTCCTGATTTATCCATCTTCAGGATGCCTATCTGCACATCCCTGTGCATCCGGACAGTCAACAGTACCTCAGGTTTGCCTGCACACTGGGTCACTTCCAGTTCATTGCTCTCCCCTTCGGTCTTACAGCAGCTCCTCAGGTATTCAATCGAGTTCTGGGTGCATTGATTGCCTTCCTGCACACCAAGGGGATTACGGGTAACGGCTTATATGGATGACCTCCTCAAGGCGCCTTCCAGGGACCTCCTGGACTGCCAAGTCCAGGACTGTGCTCAGATCCTCCTCCAACACTGTTGGATTCTGTATATGTACAAGCCTGCACCGGTGCCCTCACAAAACCTGGTGTTGCTTGGTCTCTGCTTCGATATTCTATGGACTATGGTTTACCTGATGGAGGATTCAGTTCAGCAGCTCACCTCCAAGGTGTCTTCTGTCCTGTCATGGACTTCGGCTCCAGTGAGGAAGTTTTCCTCCCTGGTGGAGAAGATGATATCTACCATGGAAGTTTTACAGTTTGCCATGGCTCATGCCAGTGAACTTAAGAGATTTGTGATCCAAGTTTGCAGAGGGAACCTGGACCTTCTGGATCAACCTGTCTCCTTTCCTGCAGAAGTTGCACAGAGCCTTCACTGGTGGTTGAGCCTAGCCAACCTGGAGAAAGGGAGGCCGTTTGATTCCATGCTGCACCATTGTGACGACGGATGCCAGCCTGCTCGCTTGGGGCGATTTCCCACGCTCTGTAGTAATGGTCCTCTCGTCTGGTGGGGTGCCCAATCCGACAACGCCACTGCCGTGGCTTACATCAACAAGCAAGTAGGCACCAGAAGACCCACTGCTTAGTTTGAGGTCAAGGATATTTTAGCCTGGGCAGAAGTTCATGTTCCTGCTATCGCCGCCATGCACATCCTAGGCATAGAAAACATCCTAGCAGACTTTCTGATTCGACACACAGTAGATCCGGGCGAGTGGGAGCTTCACCCAGAGGTGTTTTGATCTCCTGGTTCAGATGTGGGGTCTTCCTGTAATAGACCTAATTGCTACCAGGGACATCCGGAAGGTTCAGATGTTTTGCTCACGTTGGAGGGATCCCCTAGCTTTTGCGGTGGACGCTCTGTCAATCCCATGGAGATTTCATCTGGCCTACATCTTTCATCCTCTTCTGCCCAGGGTGCTGCAGAAGATTCAGATGGACAGGCCCTCAATCATCCTGATTGCTCCGAATTGGACCAGACAGACTTTGTTCCCATAACTACTGGCCTTGTCTGCTCAGGAACCGTTTCAGCTGACACGCAGACCAGATGGCCTTCGCCAGGGGTACCTGTGGAAGGAGGATGTTGACCCATCTGGCTTTGATGGCATGGTTGTTGAAGCCTCCATCTTGAAGAAAAAGGGCTATTCTTCAGAGGTAGTCTCCACTATGATTCAGGCTAGAAAACGTGTTTCTTCTAAAGCCTATAATAAGGTTTGGTCTATCTTTCATGCTTGGTGTGTGGACAGGGATTTGTCGTCATAGGAGTTTGATCTTCCTGCTATCCTGTCTTTTTTGCATGATGATGTGAACAAGGGCCTTAGTCCCTTGAAGGTTCAAACCTCGGCTCTCTGTCTTTTTTTCAGAGCGCATTGCCATCTTGCCGATGTCAAGGTCTTCTTTCAGGGTGTCGCTCATGCTTTCCCTCTTTATAAGGCTCCTACTACACAGTGGGGCCTTAACCTTGTTTTGGGAGTTTTGCAGCGGCCTCCTTTTGAGTCCTTGGCTCCTGTTCCCTTGCGTCTGAGGTGGAAGATGTTTTTTCTCCTGGCAGTGGTCTCTGTCTGCAGATTTGCTGAGTTGCAGGTCTTGTCCTGCAAACCGCCTTTCCTGGTGTTTCACAAGGATGAGGCTGTTCTCCTTACCTCCCAGGAATTTCTTCCTAAGGTGGCCTTAGGTTCCACATCAGTCAGGAGATTGTTGTGCCTTCCTTTTGTGCTGACCCTAAATCTTACAAGGAGCGGGATCTCCATTTTGTTGGATGTAGTACGTTGCCTCAAGTTATATGTGCACCGTGCACCGAGGCTGTCCATCAGACTGATGCACTTTTCATCATTCCTGAGGGACCCAGGGCTGGTAAGGCGGCATCCAAGGTGACTATTGTGTCTTGATCAAATCTACCATTCGCAAGGCTTATGAACTGAAGTCCGCTTTGGCAGGAAAGTCCTAGAGGCAGTGTTGCCTATCTAGGACTCTACTTTCCTGTGCCTTATAGTTCTTTATCCTTTGAGCCCTGTTGGCTCTTGTTCTGTGTGCTGTATTACTGTAATTCAGCGTCCGCTGACGCTTTTAGTTTGGGCTGTTCCATCTCTCATCAATAGTCCATGGGAGCTCTGGTGTCACGGATACTGGTGCTTGGTCCTTTCCTTCATTTTCCACCCTGAGAACTCAATGTTGGTACATCCCCATGGTACCTGTAAGCTATATTGGATGACAGAGAAAACGTGATTTTAGTCTCTTACCTGTTAAATCGGTTTTACTTAGTCCATATAGTTTCAAGGTCTCCTACCCAGTGAAAGGAACCGTGCTTGGTCTCCTGGGGCTGGGCGTGGGCGTCCTATTGGATCTGTGCTCACAGGAGTTTTTTCCTCCTCTTTTTGCTATGTAGCTCAGTAGGTATTATATCTCAAATCAAACTGGAGGGGAGTGACTGGGTAGCCTGCCAAGGAGTAGAGGGAGGCGCTGCCCCTACAACTTCCTTAAAGAATTGTTCCAACCTACCAGGAGGAGCTGTCACCTCCCCATGGTACCTCTAAGCTATATGGACTAAGAGAAAAGGATTTAACAGGTAAGACTAAAATCCTTTTATTAAAAAAAAAAAAAAAAAAAAAAAATTAAATGTTACTATCCCTTTAATAAATGCTTCTGTAAGCTATACCTTTTTACAGCTGAGGCGCTGGCACAGTGGGCTTCTCCCCCTGCTATTGACCGCCCCCCCCCATCTCATTCTAACACGCATATTAACATCAACAACTACAAAAGATCAAAGTCATGTAAATAAGTAAGGCAGCCCATCGGCATCTGCAGCAATGCAAACCACGACAAAACCTAGCATATGTGGCGTCACTGGAGTTTGATTATTGTTGCAGAGGAGGGTGGTTCATAGAATAGGGGGACTACCGTGCAGAAATCAGGTAGAGTACCGAGCGGTTGTGTGAAAAACATTCTTGTTTAGAGTCAAAATGCATTTCCTCCTGGGGAAGAACATTTTGTTAACCATCTCCATGCCAGATGGATACGCATTGCATAGCAGTGCTTTGTGTACCCCTCTGGCACTGAAAGGATTAATGGTTTTCTTTGCAACAGCCAAGAGTCATTTTAGAAAACCCAGAGGAGTTAGTAATGTCAAAAATTCAGGAGTGAAAGTGGAGTGTGTTGGTCTTCATGTATGTATGTACCTGGGACCAGGAGGTCTGAATAACTGGACAGGTCTGTAGGCAGTGTAGTCCGCTCCGCACTTAGGGCACGTGTCATCAGATCACAGACCATGTGTATGTTATCACTGGGGTGATAGGTAGGACCCATGAATGAGCTTATGAAACATTTCTTGTTACACTGTAGCTGGGAGTGTTTGACACGTGCAAAGATAGGCTTTAAGAAGGATTGCTTATAAATTTGTGATTGGCTTTATTACTTTGGAAAAGCAGCCTTGTGTTGCAAAACACGTAAGTGTATAAGCAATGTTTAACCATTTTTATAAATTTTATATATTGTCAATCTGAACAAGCTGCCGTGTTTTGTGAAGTGGTGTTCGTCTCAATGTCATCCGAGTGGAGACGGGTTTAAGGTCTTCATATGCATATTTGTCATACTATCTAATAACCGTTATCTGACCACACACAAATGCGACTAATTTTCTATGTTTGTGATTCAATATTATATATATTTGTGATGTTACTTTTCAGGTTCAATGAGTTAGAGGTAGCAGGTGAGTCCATCTAGTGAGCTCTGAGGAAAAAGAGAAACTATTCAAGAGGGTGTGGAGTAAAGTGTACAGTCTGGAGATGGAGGGGTTAAGATTCGGGGAGAAAATGGAATGAGTTTCAAAACCTTTTTCTTGGTCAAAAGTCTGAGAAGTGTTTGGGTGACATTGTTAATGGAACTCGTAATTAGAAATAGGGGAACATTAATGTCAGGGAATTCAGATCATATTTGTTGTAGGTCTAGAATAAATCTCCCAAGTATGTCTAAGAAGCGATGTTTTCAATCTCAGCTATTTCGGTTCCACTGTGTAAATGGAAAGCCCGTCTGACCTTCACGAAACTCACAATTTCTGCATCTAGCTATCTGCCAGGTGTGCATGGTGTTAGGTTATCAGATACAACACTGCATAAACTGGAGAAGTCTCTGTGAAGAAGGCAGTAATTCTCGGGGCAATGTGTTTGGACTAGAGAGGAGTCCATGTAAACATCTTTACATTAACACCAGTCTATTGCATGAAGCAGAAGGGCAGATATGGAATGAAGTTTGATCATGCTAATTTTAGTTTTTTTTATTGTGCCGCATGAAGGTGTGAATGTGTGTATTCAAGAGAAGTTTGTCTTGTGAGGAGCAGAGGTAGGACCTGGAGTGGGTAGAGCAGTTTTGGGAAGCTAACCATCTTGAATAGATCTATACATCCCACAAAGAGTATCTCCAACTACTCTGTTTACCCACAAGATTTGATATTAGAGGGTTTAGTATTCAATTTATATAGGCTATGGTAATTTTTCGGAAACAGTGATGACCAAGTACCGAATTGTTGTGTGCCCATTTCGGGTTGTAAACAGGGAGACCCAGGGGGCATCTGACGTGGAAAGGCAATACAGTCTCTGATTTGTGGAGATTAACTGTAAACCCTGCCACCCTCCTAAATTCCCCAATCTTGTGGAGGATAAATGGGATAGAAGTGTGGGAGTTTCAAGATGTTGGAACAGAATATCAGGGGAAGGCCTTGATCTTGCATACCTCACCCACCCCGATACCTTGAAAAGAGCCCGTCTCCAAGAGTTGTCTCTAGAGAGGGTAAAGAGCAATGCTGAAAAGGAGCATAGATAGGGGACAACCCTGACAAACTCCCCTCTCCAAAAGCATAAGGTAGGAGTATAGGCCATTTATGGTAGTGGATGTTGTGGGAGTTGTGTGTAAGTTTCGTATTCAAGGGATAGTAATACTTAAAATGTGTAAAATAATTAAATAAATACATAAAAATATGTTGTAGGGTTTATCCCTCTGAGTAAAACAAGGGTACTCCCACTGCTGAAAGGTGTTTTATTCAAAAGTTATTACAGCTCAAAGTTGAATTTTTTAGGTGAAATATCACAGTGGCCTGAAATTGTACAGTGGCGCTGTTGCTACACCATCCTATGGACAGCTCTGGTCCCAATAAAAGTTAAGTTTTATCATTTGTAAATGCCTTTTCCATTCCTGGCATCTCTCTTTTAATTGGCGATTGTATAAGTGGTATATTTGGTACTCGTGAATCTGTTTTCTTTCTTTCCTTTTATGTACACACAACATAATCTGATCTCCTAAAAAGAGGGACACCAGGGTTGGAAAAGGGACAGGGGGATTTGGGTCTCAGAGCATGTGTCCCTCTTTTAGACCCAAATCTCTGTCCCTCTTTCCCATACTGATGTCTCTCTTTTTATGAGATCAGACTGTGTGGTATGTATTTGTGTACGTCATTGAAACACAGCAATAAAATGAACGTTTGTTTCTTTGAACTGCAGTATATCCTATATAATAATTCGCTAAGTTGTGTGTAATGCCCGACATGCGCAGTAGACACTGCTGCACGTGCAGCAGTCATGTGCAGTACAGACTGCCCGCGCTGCGGCTTATACAGAGCTGGGCGCTCGGAAGGAGCGTCCAGCTCTGTATCAGCAGTGGCGCGGGCAGTCTCTGCCGCGCGTGACTGCCCCGCGACCGGCTGCCAGAGGCACTGTGGCCCGTGTAACGGGCTCTTCAACTAGTCTGTTTATAAATTAGTCTGCGTAAATACAATACTTTTGTCTTGCTCTGTACTCCATTATACAAAGAGGTGTCATAGGTATGAAATAATATAGAAAGTACTTTGCATTCATCCAAAAAATGAGATGGCGTAAGCGATTTAAAAATAAAAATGTTATTTCTTGCCAACAGTAATAAAAAAAAAAAAAAAAATCATTGATCACACCGCAGAAGGAAAGAAGGTGACACAAACTTTCACTCTAACACATTTTTTGGTGCTTACTCTACGCTGAGTAAACACCAATAGGTGCGAAATGCGTTAGTGAAAGTTTTTGTCCTCTTCTTTCCTTCTCCGGTGTGATCAATGATTTTTTTTTTTTACTATTGTTGCAATAAAGAACCTTTTTATTTTTACAACGTGACGCCAAATGCGAGCAATCATGGAAACACAATTAACTTCCTTATTCCCATCTCTCAAACCTTTATGGTTTGAGAGATGTAAGACATGAAAGACCTCCACTCCCTCCCCTTTCTGCCTGATGAGCTGTAAAGCTGTCAGAGGCAGAATCCGGTCTCCCGACTTACTGCAGCTCTGCAGGAGCGCTGTCATCTAGATATCTCCGTATAATTACTTCATCAGAATCGTCTACAACTTGTGCTTGCAAGCCAGGCACATGTTTTAGACCATACCGATGAAGTCATAAGACGGAGATAACTAGATGACAGCACTCCTGAAAATCCGCCGTCTGGTCCCAGAAGCAGGATCTCATGATGTCCGCTATACAGCGGACGCATGAGAAGGGGGAGGGAGCGGAGGTCTTTCTTGTCTTAAATCTCTCAAACCATAAAGGTTTGAGAGATGGGACTAAGGGAGCTAAGTGTTTCCATGATTGCTCGCATTTGGCGTCACGTTCGGGGGGATTACTATCCCTTGGAGTCTGTTATGCTATCTCATTTTTTTTAGATGAGGGCCGAGTACTCTCTAGATTGTATTAGTATATGGATCGTCTCGTCTCTGGGAACCATCTTGATTTAGCAAAGGAACAGTAAGCACTGCAACATTTATCCTCTCTGTTCTTATTATTTGGTATGTAGACAAGTTTAGGAGCTAGCCAGTGGGTCTCTTGATGTACCAAACACTACACATGATAGGTATGAAATAACCTAAACGTTCTTGGTAAGGCCCTGCCCACCAGCAATAGCACCTAAAACAGAAGAGTCCTGCTATGGGTATTTGCGTATGTTCGGAGATATGAAAAAGGGACTATCTCTCCTAAAGAAGGATACTTGGAAGATGTGCACTAAGGTATTGTAATGGTTAACACTTTGACTGCATTGCGTCTTAGAAAAAAAATAAAACCATAATGTAAAATTTTCGTTTATTTACAAGGCAACTTTTTACGCAATGATATAGGTCGTCTTTGAGGACTTATTGATGCACTCCTGCGTGAACGCAATCCCGGATATTGCGGGGGGGGCAAGGAAGTACATTCTCGGTAATTGTGTTAACCCTTTGAGTGCCAAAGGGGTACGCAAATAATTGGTTTGCAATGCGTTGCATACCGCTCTGGCATGCTAAGGGTTATTATAGCAACTATATCAATGTGTCAGTGACCTCTCTTCAAGACGTGAAAAGCCCAATTTAAGCCTATACGGATTTGGTAAATATTTCTCCCCTATGCAACAGCTGGATTGTCCCAGATTGCTTCCACTTTACTGTTGAGAACAAGGCCGACGGAGGCTCCAGTGGTTCATACCGACACACGTTGCACAGTAGCGTCCTATCACCATAGCAACTAGCAATTGTCGGAAGCTGGCTGTCAGCCCTAACGTCACTTCCGGTTAATGAGTTAACTTGGTGCGCGGGCTCGTGTTAGGAGCTGCCAATCGTGCTATCAGCACTGTTAAGCGCGCTGCTGTTTCCGGGGAGCGCGTGTCCGGCTCCTTGCGGTGAAATGAGCTTCTTGAGCAGTGTCTCGCCTCCTGCCGAAGGGGTCCGGCGTCTGCAACCGGGGACCGAAGCCGTGGTGAGCGGCAGGACGCTGGGTCCTGGAACACTCTACATAGCGGAGAGGTAAATACAGACAGATACCGACCTATCAGGCCTGACTTCCGTGCTCCATGTGTTTGAAAACAAATTGAGCGCTATAGGGGAGAAATGCACCTGCCATTTAATTGAGATGGGTCTTTTGAATTGTATGTCTGTAGCATACAGTTGTTAAAAAGCAATGTGCATCTTGGCAAGATCTTTTGGTCCCATATGGCATACCTACCAAGTGTCCCTCTTTAGGAGGGACAGTCCCTTTTTCCCACCGGGATGTCCCTCTTTTTAGGAGATCAGACAGTGTGACGTGTGTAGATCCCTAATGCCAAGCCCCCCAAGCAAGGACACCTAAAACTAAACTGTGTCCCTCTTTGCCCATATGAAATGTTGGTAGGTATGCTTACGGTGCTTGTTTTGCCTCACTTTGTGTTTGTACATACACTACAGTTGTGTCATGCTATTAAATCATATATATACAAAAAAGTGGTCTGCACAGCTCAATGTGAAAAATCAAGATAGTGTGGTGCTCTGTGGCTCCAAAATGACAAATTTAAAAACAGCAAACACTGACTGACACAGATCATGCCAAATTAGACAGAGTATAAACCAGTAAAAATAACAATCTTTATAAGTCAAATTGATATAGTATGTCAAACAACTGGTTTCAGGATTGAATAGTACCGCCTATCAACATATACCAAAAATAATAAAGTGCTATTCTGTAATACATGGTGTTCTAAAACCTCAACAGTCTACTGAAAAATATAAATTTCCAAAATATCCCTAAATTGCATACTACTAATTTATAGATAAGTTTCTATTCACACTTGTCATTGTATTAATAGGGAGTGTTCTTTCCACTTTGCATTTATATAGAGGCTTCTTGTTTAGTCTTGTTTTGCACTTTAATCTTGTCTAAGCCAGCATTTCAGTAGATATTGGTCGTGTTGTAGTTTACAAATTTAGCCTCTCTTTTCTGAGAACTGCAAAGTCTGTCAGTAAAGAAGACCCCAAATGAACCTTCTACAAGCAAGACTCAAAAACCCTTCAGAAGGCAAAAACGTGTAGAGTATAATGAGAATCTACTCTACTTGTATTCTACATAGTCTTTCACCATGAATGTGTGCAAGGTCTTTGAGTAACTGAATCCCATAAGGATATTCATAAAATGGATATGGCTTTTCTAGGGCATTAGAGAACTCTTTCACAGATCTGATTAAATCAGAATAGAACCTGTGGGATAAGATGGCAGATGTCGCTTGGAGTTTTTAAAGATGCATCCTTTCAGTGAAGAGGAATTTAAATGCTGGATTACTCCCACTAGGACCAATGCAGTGGTAGCCCACTGAAGAGGGTAACTGTTCCTTTGGAAGACTGATTTTTCCTAAGAGGTGCAATGGAAAGGAAAATGGTGGTTCCCTAATGAAGCAGTAGTGGCCAGAACTTTAAGTCTCCCATTGCGGTCACCTGCATTTCCTGTACTCTACATAGCTGGCTTAAAGGGATAGGAATGTTTCACAAAAACATCAGCTCCAATAAACCTTCATAGTACTTGGGCCATGGAGAGTGTTATTTTAATACTGTCAGAGTTGTAGTTCAAGAGTAATTGAATGATAAAGTATCCCCCTCCCACCCCTTTTACCTAGTGTAAACCACCTCCCTTCAGATGTGAAGGGACAGTCTTCTTACTGTTCCACAGTTAAATGCAGCCGGCGTCCAGGAAACAAAGGAGTAATGTCAGAGGCATAAAAACTGAGCAGGGAGGCAAGATGACCACCTTAATTGTGAGTACAAGTTACCAGTACCTAGTAACTGCTAATTATGTGCTTAAATCTGTATTGGGCTTGCTTTGAATATTCTTATTGCTAGTCATGTCTTCTGAACAAAAGATAGACAAAACTAAGCCTTCTGCATCAGGGAAAGAGGATAAACCTGCAACCAAGTTAAAAACCTGTCTGGGATGTGAACAGAAAATCCCTGCAGAGGATTCCTCAAAGCTATGTGCAGATTGCCTTAAACTTGCTGCCACAAGTGAGGTTCCAGCCCCGTTCCAGGAATTCATTACATGGATGAGAAGTTCTATGCAGGAGACCTTCTCATCCATGCAAGACGCAGCAAGGAAACATCCAAGGCACTCATACCCAGATGAAAGACCCTCCAGGGTACAGGGGGAAGAGTACGAGAGCTTTGTGGAACTGGAGTCTGGTGCTTCCTCTGCTGAAGAAGGTGAACTACTGGAGGATACTGGCAATTTCCCTTTGGATAAGTTTGACAACCTTGTAAAATACATGCTTAAGTCCCTGAGTCTATCTGAGGTCCAAAAGGACCTTAACATCATTGATTCAGCATTTGTGGGTTACAAAAATGTCTGCCCTCAAATACCTGTTCATGCTTCCATCCAGGATATCATCACAGGGGAATGCAAACAATGTGACAAGCCCAATTCCCTCTCTCGCCACTTTAATCTCATGTACCCCTTTTGCCGAAAAGGATACCATGGCCTGGCATACCCCTCCTAAGGTTGACGCGGCTATAGCCCATACTTCTAGACATACAACTATATTACTAGAAGATGGATCTACTCTCCGTGACCCCATGGATAAAAGAGCAGATGGGGCCCCAAAAAAATAATTCTTCACCTTAGTCCAGAATTTAAAAACAGCAACAGCAATGGCCTCAATGTTCCGCACTATGCGTATCTGTCTCTCGGAACTAGAAGAAAAAACTGAATCTTCTGTTTCTAAGAGCAGAGTTTTGAAAGATTTGATCATCTTCAAAGATGCACTAAATTACACACGTGATGCCTCCTTTGACAATATCCGGCTACTGGAAAAGGCATTGGCCTTGTCAATTACATCACGACGCGCACTGTGGATCAAGTCTTGGGAGACTGATCCATCATCAAAAAACCGGCTTGTGTCTCTGCCCTTTACTGGCTCAAAACTTTTCAGTGACCAGTTGGAAGAAATAATTAAGCGATCATCAGGAGGAAAAAGCACCTTTCTTCCTCAAGGAAAGAAGCCCAGGAGTCCTATTGCTAGACAGGGACAATATCACCGGCAGTTGTTTCGTGAGGCCAGAAGATATCAACCAGGCAGAGGCTTTAATTCAAAAAGAGGTGCAACTCAGGGCCAGAGAGCTGGGGATTGGAGGGATTTCAGAGAAAAAGCCAGTTCCAGCAATGAAATCAATGCAGTCCCTTCCCCTCCTCCATTTGGGGGCAGACTGGGGGAGTTCCAGCATGCCTGGGATCATCTACAGCAAGATTCTTGGGTGCTGGATAATATTCAAAGGGGATACGCAGTAGAATTCCAAACTGTCCCGATACATTACCGATTCATCAAAAGAAAATCTCAGCTTCTCCAGATGAGAGATTCCATCCACCAGTTACTGGCCAACAAGGTGATAGAGGAAGTCCAGGAGAATTACGCCTCATATTGGACCTCAAAAGATTTAACACCTTTCTTACTCATCTGCACTTCAAGATGGAGACTGGCTCATGAACACTGACTTTTATTCCTCCATATGCATACCTTACCAGGTTAGATCTACAAGGTGCGTATCATCACTTCCCTGTCAGACAAAATCATTACAAGTACCTGAGGTTCCATATCCTGGGAACCCATTATCAATACAGGGTGCTCCCTTCTGGCTTGGCATCGGCACCTCGAGTCTTTACCAAGGTGTTGGCAGTAGCCATGGCAGAACTGAGGATACATCATCCTCAGACAAGGAGGAAGAAAGAGCAGACACTTATACTTGCTGGCCTTGAAAATTCTGAGTTGGGCAGAAAGAAACCTCCAAAATCTCTCAGCATCCTTCCTGTCAGGCCGCCTAACTTGTCAAGCGGACTTCCTAAGTCCCCACACATTGGATCCGGGAGAGTGGAGTCTGAAAAACAAAATATTCAATATTGTTGTAAAAGCTCTAGGGTCTTCATCAGTAGATCTGATGGCAACAGCAAAAAAACAGAAAATGCCGCTCATACATATCCTGCTGGCAGGAACCTCAGGCATGGGCACAGGATGCTCTGAGGTTGCCATGGATCTTTCCTCTTGCTTACATTTTTCCCCTTCTGCCTCTCATACCAGAGGTGATAAGTACGATCCGGAAAGAAAAAAGCAGAACTGATTCTCATAGCCCTGGATTGGCCAAGAAAGGCATGGTACACAGACCTACTTCATCTGTCAGTCACGCCACAGATACCTCGACCAGTCACAAGGGACCGTCTCACTCAAGGTCCCATAGCTCATCCGGACCCAGGGTTATTCAAGCTCATGGCCTGGAGGCTGAGGGGGAATCTTTAAGACAACAGGGGATATCTGAGGAAGTTATTGACACCATATTAAAGGGTAGGACAGCTTCCACAACAAAAATCTACTATTGTGTGTGGACTACCTTTTATAACTGGTGCGTTACAAATAACATCAACTGCACGTCTATTACTCCATCATGCATTTTGGATTTTTTACAAGTAGGTTTCAAGAAAGGCCTAAAACCTGCATCCTTGAGAGTACAGCTTCCTGGCCACCCCCATGGTTGATAACCATCTTATAAAACGCTATCTTCCATTTCAAAGATTAAGTCTACAATCAGGGATATTGTTTCTCCTTGGGACTTGAACCTAGTGCTACAACAGTTGACATCACATCCCTTTTTTGAGCCCTTAGAGTCTATCTCTTGCCTCTTCAGCCAAGGAAGGAAAAGGTTGACACAGGCAGTTTTCCATTAGATAGAATGGATAACCTAATTCAGTCAATGAGGAAATCTTTGGGTCTCTCGGAGGTACAAAAAGACCTTAACATTATTCACACTGCTTTTGTAGTATTTAAGAAGACCTAGCAAAAATTGGGTACATAGAGCATATCGGAACCAGGTCCAAGTAAATGATCAGGGGGGTGGAGAAAGGGTGGTGATAAATGTAGTAAATAGGGAGGAACTCCTAGTAAATAAAGATGTAGATAAAAGGCGTGTAGGGAGTGATATATGTAAAGACTTCAAAATTAAGTGTATGCTAGCAAATGCAAAAAGTATGGTAGATAAAATAGGAGAACTAGAATTGCTGGTGGTTAATGAGCAATTGGACATAATTGGTATAACAAACATGGTGGAATGATGCACATGACTGGGCTGTAAGTACAGAGGGCTATTCCCTGTTTAGGAGAGAGAGGATTAATAGAAAAGGGGGAGGAGTGTGCTTATATTTGAAACCAGAGCTAAATCCAATTTTGAGGGGTGATATTAGTGAGGAAACTGGCCAAAATGTGGAGTCCTTGTGGGTAGAAATTGAGATAAATGTGGTGTAAAAGGTTAAAAAAAAAAAAAAAAAGTGTTGGGGGGTATATGCTACAAACCACCAAATATCGATGACAATGTTGAGGTCCAACTGCTATTGCAAATAAGGAAAACTGCCCAGCTTGGGCATACTATAATTATGGGAGATTTTAATTATCCAGATACCAACTGGAAAAATGAGACCTGTCAGAGTGCTAAGGGGGTAGCAGGTTTGTGAGCATACTTCGTGAAAGCTACATGTCACAAATGGTGGAAGCGCCGACAAGAAATAACAATATATTGGACCCTAGTGATAACGAATAACACAGAAATGGTATCCAATATTAAGGTAAGTGAACATTTGGGAAACAGTGATGACAACATGGTTACATTTTAGATCAGTCTGGCAAAGCAAAACTGTATAGGTTCAACCAAAACTCTTAACAATTTGAAGTTGGCTTTTTTTTAAATTAAGGGCTTCAATGCAACACACAGACTGGGATACATTATTTAAAGACAAAAACACTGAGGATAAATGGTCAGAATTCAAATTTAGGTTGCGGAAATGTACCCAACAGTTAATATCAATGGGTAACAAATGCAAAAGAAGTAAGTCACAGCCAAAGTGGTTAACTACACAATTAAAGAAGGAAATGGCAAAAAAAAAAACAAAAAAAAAAAACATTCAAACTATTTAAGTCTGAAGGAACTGAGCATTCTTTCTTAAAATACAGGGAGTGCAACAAAGATTGCAAAAAGGCAATTAAGGTAGCAAAACAAAAAATGAAACTCGAACTGCAAGGGAAAGCAAGACTAATCCCAAAAAGTTTTTCAACTATATAAATAGCAAAAAACATCAGAGGGAGTGCATTGGACCTTTCAAAAATGAGATGGGTGAGTTGATTAGTGAGGATAAGGAAAAGGGAAATGTTCTAAACACTTTCTTTGCATCAGTATATACAAGGGAGCAAGGAATGGTAGAAGAGCCTCAACAAGTAACTAATAAAGCAATACAATTATCAGATATTGGGTTAACTCAAGAAGATGTCATGGGTAGACTGAACAAAACGAAGATTGATAAAGCACCAGGTCCTGATGGTATACATCCAAGGGTTCTTAAGGAACTTAGTGCAGTGCTAGCAAAACCCCTCTTTTTACTCTTTAAAGAGTCTCTCACCACAGGCTCAGTGCCACAAGATTGGCGAAGAGCCAATGTAGTGCCTCTGTTTAAGAAGAGAAGTAAAACAGAACCTGGAAATTTATAGACCAGTGAGTTTGACCTATGTAGAGGGAAAACTACTAGAAGGGATAATAAGGGACTGTATTCAGGATTACAACACAAAAAATAAGATAATTAGCAGGAAACAACATGGATTTATGAAGACTAGATCATACCAAACTAACCTTCTCAGCTTCTATAAGGAAGTAAGCAGCAACCTTGATAATGGCAAGGCAGTTGATGTAGTATATCTAGACTTTGGAAAAGCATTTGATACAGTGCCACACAGAAGGCTGGGGTATAAAATAAGGAAATTGGGTCTAGTAGATGACCTTTGCAATTGGATACAAAAGTGGTTGATGGATAGGGAACAGTGTGTGGTTGTAAATGGACAATTCTCCAGTACAGTTAAAGTGGAGAGTGGAGTACCTCGGGGTTCAGTATTAGGTCCGCTGCTGTTTAACATGTTTATAAATGACCTAGAAATAGATATAGAAAGCATAATATCAATATTTTCAGATGACACTAAATTAGGCAGGGTAATTAATTCAGAACAGGATAATTGCTCTCTACAGAGGGATTTGTATAAAATGTCAGATTGGACAAACATGGAATATGAAGTTTAATGTGGGGAAGTGTAAAGTCATGCATTTGGGAAGAAATAATCCCAAGGCTACTTATGAACTTAATGGAATCATTTTAGGGGACTTGTTGCTAGAGAGAGACCTGGGTATCCTTGTCAACTACAAACTTGGAAACAGTGACCAGTGTCAAACAGCAGTAGCAAAGGCAAACAAAATCCTGTCTTGCATAATAAGAGGTATTGAAGCAAGAGTGGATAACATCATTTTGCCATTGTACAAATCTTTGGTAAGACCTCATCTTGAGTATGCAGTGCAATTTTGGGCATCAGTTCTGAAAAAGGATATACTAGAACTAGAGAGGGTACAGTGAAGAGCAACAAAATTAAAGGAATGAAGGACTTGACGTATGAGGAACGACGAGACAAACTTGGTTTATTTACTCTAGAGAAAAGACAACTAAGAGGAGACCTTATCACATTGTACAAATATGAGAGGTAAATATAAGGATATCTGCGGTGAGCTATTTATTCCAAGGCCTGATCAGAGGAAAGGAGGTTTAGACTTCAGCAGAGGAAGGGTTTTTTTACAGTAAGGTCTGTTAAATTGTGGAATTCTTTGCCCAAGGAGGTGGTTATGGCAAATACAATGGATACATTCAAGAGAAGAAGAGATGCATTTCTTTCAAAAGGGAACATACAGGGTTATACTGTTTATTAGTAGGCAGATCAGTCTAAAAAAGACAAACTTATTTGGTAGCAGGATAGCTATACAGTTCTCATGTCACTTATGAGGCAAAGGTTGAACTTGATGGACTTGTGTCTTTATTCAACCTAATTTACTATGTTACTAAGACATGTCCACAATTTCCGGTTCACAGTTCCATACAGGACATGAATGCATCTGAATGGAAGCAAGCAGATAAATGTGGTTCTATTTCACACTGTTTTCAACGCATGTATCCTTTTTCAGATGAAGACACCTTGACCTGGCATACACCACCCAAAGTAGATGCCACTATTGCTCAAACATCTAGGCGAACCACCATTCTACTGGAAGATAGGTCCACACTACATGATCCCATGGACAAGAGGGCTGATACAGAAACAGTTTGTCACTATTGGACAAAACCTGAAAACAGCCACAGCTATGGCCTCTATTTTCTGTACCATGCACATTTGGTTCACTGAACTTGAAGAGAAAATGGAATCTTCAGTTTCCAGAAGCAGAATTCTAAAGGATTTGGGTATCGTGAAAGATGCGATAAACTATTTGTGTGACGTATCACTGGACAACATTAGACTGCTAGCCAAAGCCTCAGCTCTGTCAATCACTTCAAGAAGGGTATTATAGATTAAGTCATGGGACGCGGATCCATCCTCAAAAAACAGGCTTCTTTCTTTACCTTTCTCAGGTTCAAAATTATTTGGAGATCAACTTGAGGAGATCATCAAACGATCCTCAGGAGGTAAAAGCACCCTTTCTCTCTCAGGGAAAGACAAGAAGCCCACCATCCAGAGCAGGGCAATTTCGTCGCCAGTCCTTTCAAGAATCCAGAAAATACTGGCCTGGCAGAAGCTACAGAGAGAGAAAGTGTGGATCTTATCAGGCCTGTAGAGCTGGAGATCGCAAGGATTTCCAGCGAAAAGGCCAGTTTCACCAATGAAGCTAGTGCTATCCCCTTACCTCCTCCAGTAAGGGGAAGGCTGGAGGTATTCCAACACGCCTGGTGTCTTCTCCATCATGACTCATGGGCATTGGAAATTATAAAAGAGGGATATGCACTGGAATTTCAATCTGTCCCAACAGAACATCGATTTGGAACATCAGTAGTGATAAACAAACTGAAGATCAAACAGATGAGACAAGACATTGCAATGTTATTACAGAACCAGGTGATAGAAAAAGTCCCTATATACCAGAGATACACAGGTTTTTACTCAATACTCTTTCCAGTTACCAAGCCTACCGGGGATCTAAGGCTTATACTGGACCTCAAGAAACTAAACAGTTTCTTGAAGAGAAAACATGTCAAAATGGAGACAGTTTCCTCAACATTGAAGCTGATCCCCCCCCCCCCCCCAAGCGTTTCATATCATGTTGGACTTGCAAGATGCGTACCATCACATCCTCATCAGGGATTCCCATCGCAAATACCAGAGGTTTCATGTGTTTGGGGAAACATTACCAGTACAGAGTCCTCCCCTTTGGACTAGAGTTGGCCCCGAGGATCTTCACCAAGATTCTGGCTATAGCGCAAGACTGATTCTTTTTTTGTCCATTTTTGCCGGCAAGTTTAAAGGCACAGCAGCCTCCAAACAGTCAATTTCATGTTGCGTACATGATTGTATTCACTTGGCATATGAGTCTGCTCAGTTAGAGCCTTCCAAAGGTATCAAGGCACATTCTACTCGTGCCATGGCAATATCATGGGTGCAGAAAGCTTCAGCATCTCCAGATGAGATCTGCCGAGCCGCTACCTGGTCATCCATATCTATGTTCATAAAACACTACAGGTTGGATGTCCAGGCTTCGGAAGACGCAAAATTCCAGTCTAACGTTTTGCACTAGCCCTTCCCTAACTGGGGCACTGCTTTGGTAAGTCCCACAGTTCTTTGCCGTGGATCGGACACAGAGGAAAAGGTGAAATTTACTCACCGATATTTGTTTTTTTTTTCTCAGTGTACTTCCACAGCAACCCACCCTATGTTGTTTGTGGTATGGTTATCGTTCCAATGCACTTGTTTCTGCTACCATTGTGCTGGTTACCTGTTACTGACTCTCAAACCTCTTATATATTATGTCTGGTAGCTTGGACAACTGTATAATTGAATAGAGGGAGGGGGGGGCTAGCGGTATTGAAAAAAAAAAAAAATCTTTGCATTGGTCCTACCAGCTTGAGTGTTCTGAAACTTACATTTGCTGGTTTAAAACCATTCAAGCAATGTGCCCATCCAATACATTTTTCATTTGTTTTTTGCTGGTGTTTGAGCAGCTTGCACAGTTAATTTATATCTGATGTATTGTGTGTGCTGTGTATTTACATTTTTTTTTTTTTTTTTTTAATTGAAGTGGATCTATCGCCACTTTACAAGTTTTCTTCGATATGTAGAATAGTTAGCATAAAATTATAACATTGTTTAAAAAAAAAAAAAAAAAACTTTATTTGCAAAACAATTACATTTTAAAGTATGCCCAGCAGCCTACTTCCAGGTACGCGGCTCTTGCCGCTCTTCCTCTGCTCCCGTCACTCTCCCCAGCATCCTTTGCTGACGGAGGCATTCTGTTAGTAAGCTGGAGCGATCTCATTGGCAGACACAGATATCTAGCCAAAGTTTTATAATTCTTTGCTAACTATTCTACATATTGAAGAAAACTTGTAAAGTGGTGATAGATCCACTTTATGCTGGACATTTATGCATTTGTTTTATTTTAGATGGACTTGTGTTTGTCTTACAGTCGGCTATCATGGCTGAATGGATCTGGGCTTGGGTTCTCACTAGAATATCCTTCAATCAGTCTCCATGCCATATCCAGAGACACTGCTGCCTATCCTGCGGAACATCTATATGTCATGGTGAACAGCAAGCTTGAAGGTCTGGTCATATCTCCATTCCTCTTTTATTACTTTGTCAAATCTGTGTTCTGTGGTGCTGATATTTTTATCCCTTTAAGTGTCAGGTATCAAACACATTGGTTTGCAATGCGTTGGATACTCTAGATACTCAAGGGGTTAAAGGAACAGTAGTTTTTTATATTAAAAAAAAAAAGTTAATGGTGCTTTCACTATTATATTGCAGGCCATAGGGGTGAGCAAAACAATGCTTTACTCAACCATCTTGTACTCAGTAGAACACTATAAGAACTGTACTTAAATGTTTACTTGCGGTACATGAGGATCCTTGAACTTTTTTTTTTTTTTTTTTTTAAATCCTTTGAGTGCCAGAGTGCTGTTCGGCACTGTGGCATGTGCCAGTCACACTGCTGTTCGGCACTGTGGCATGTGCCAGTCACACTGCTGTTCGGCACTGTGGCATGTGCCAGTCACACTGCTGTTCGGCACTGTGGCATGTGCCAGTCACACTGCTGTTCGGCACCGTGGTATAAGTATTTTATGTACTGTAGTTTATAATTTGACTAGTATAAAAGCCCGTGTACATGGGCCAAGGTCCAGGTAATGTTGAGGCTGCTACCTCACTGCTCCACGCGATGCAATCATGCTCAGTAGAGACTCTCTGAACATGGGCAGTCTATACTGAACATGACTGCATCGTGACAAACATCCTATCGAATTATTGTATAGGCTCTTGTTTTACCATCTGAAAAAAGTACCTTCTGGTTCTAAATGGGCACGAATGAAGCTCATCTCTGCAGCTTATCTCAGTGTTAGCCAACCTTTGAACCAAACTACCTCTGCATTATGTCATTCAGACAGTATGTTGTATGGTGTCTGTAACTGTTAAAGGGATAGTAATGTCAGAAGAAAAGTATTCACTATATGGTAGATACAATTAAAAGAGAGTACTTGCACGTATTCGTAGCTCTCAAACCGTTATGGTTTGAGAGATATAGGAAATAAAGTTCTCTGCTCCCTCCCCTTTCTGCTTGATGAGCTGTAAAGAAGCAGATTCTGGTTCCTGGATCAGACGGTGGCCCTTCAGCAGCGCCGACATAGCGATACCTAAAAATAAATACTTCATCAGAACGGTGTACGGTGTGTGCCTGGTTTGCAAGCACAAGTAAATCATTCCGATTAAGTATTTATCTTTACATATCTTATCTGTGCTGATGAAGTGCCGCGTCTGGTCAAGTGACCAGAATCTGCTTCTGACAGCTTTACAGCTCTTCACGCAGAAAGGGGAGGGGCCAGAGAACTTTATTTTCCTATATCTCTCAAACCATAATGGTCTGAGAAATATGAACAAGTGCAAGTGCTCTTTTAATTGTATCTACCATATAGTTAATACTTTTTTTTTTTTTTCTGACACTACTCTCCCTTTAACTAAATGTAAAATAAGTGGGGTCCAGTAGATACAATGCAGACAAATAAAAAGATCTTCTGAGATGGCTCAGTTGGTTAATGCACCAATTGTAGAATCTCTTCAAAACCACAAGGTGACAGGTTCTAGTCCCTGCAAGGTCTGCTTGGCCTTTCACCCTTCTCAGGTAGATAAAATGAGTCCAGGGCATACTTGAAATCGACAGATCTCAATGTATTCTTCCTGGCAAAATGCTTTCACACACCCACCTTCTGTTTAAAGGTATTCTACCTTGGAAAGACCTTCTTGTAGAAAAATATTAAAGGAGTAGTTATCAAGGGTATCTAGCCCGTGACTCACTCAGCTAAACAAGGACTGTAAGCTTCCTGTAACAAACCCTGCATAGAATGGAACCTAAGCAGGTAAATGCAGAGAGCTACTTGCTCTATAACGATGCTGAGCAAAGCACCAGAGCAGAGTAGGAACCCAGTAGCAGACAAAGTAAGCAAACCCCAAATACAGGAGAATGTACAATGAACAGACCCCAATAAAGGAGAGTGGTACCTTGTGTTACAGGCAACAGGATGGTCAGGCAGTCCATGTATGATGCATGTACACAGCAGTTGAGGTATCAAGGGAGCAGGCAGGAGAATGGTCAGGTCACAAGTCAGGGTCGAGTACCAGTTCAGCAGCGAGGTATCCAGGGAGCAAGCAAAAGAGTAGTTAGGTCACAAGCCAGGGTCAGGGCAGGCAGACTTGAGTCAGAAGAGAAGACAGACAAGGTCAAAGGGCTTCAGGAAGGATGCAGGAACGCATATGGAGCTTAATACGAAAGCGCCAGCCTGCTGCAACGTTGGTGCTTTAAGTGAGTCATAACGGTGTCATCGCGACGGCTCATAACATGACCCGGCTGGGACGTGAGGAGGAGGAAGCATCTGTGCAGTTAACCCTGACCCATGTACCAGAGCGCCGCAGAGGGGACCGACCCATGCGACGCTAACAATAGTAATGTTTCACAATAGAGACAGCTCCAATTCTTCATAGTATTTGGGCCATGGAGAGTGTTATTTCAATACTGTCAGTGTTGTAGTTCAAGAGTAATTGAAGGATAAAGTTTCCCTCCCTTTTACTGATGTAACACTGTTCACCTCAGAGCAGCAGGACTGTCCGGATGGATCGCTCACAGTAAGAAGATTGTCCCTTGCTGTGATCTGTCTGGTCCCAGGACCAGATTCCCAGAGGGGAGATGTCTTACACTAAATAAAAGGGGAGGGAGGGGGATACTTTCTCATTCAGTTTCTCTTGAACTGCAACTCTGACAGTATTGAAATGATACTCTATGGCTCAAATACTATGAAGATAAATTGGAGCTGCTGTTTTGTGAAACATTACTATCCCTTTAAGAGCCACTTAATCCTAGGTTAGTGTTCACCTTTTAAATGTGTTTAAAAAGGGGCAAGTACGTTTAGATTTTTTTTTTTTTAAACTCTTAAAAATAAGCAATTTAGTTCTTTAAAATTATTTTGTTTAGTAGCATGGTTGATGATGCTTTAACCCTTTTGATTGCCAGAGAGATGAGCGCATTGCAACGCAATGCATTGAATTCCTCTCTGGGCATTCAAAGGGTTTAAAACAAAAAGTGTCCAATTTTTCCCTGGATCAACATACTATCTGCTTTGAAACTAATTGTCATAATTCTCAACATTGCAGTGAGCTGGAAAGGTGTCAGTATTTATTTATTTATTTATTTTTACGCAACCAAAGTATCTGCAAACACAGCATCTTGATGCAAAGAATTCCATAACTGCTGCCCTTACTGTAAAAAAAAAATTCCTGCCTTTTAATTACTGCCTTTTCATCCATATGACTGGTGTTTTAGTAACATTTTTACTAGCAATATTTGTCCCAATGCGATTCTCATGGACGCATTAAACATGGATACTGCAGCTCTGGCAGTGAAGTGCTCCCTTTATCTAGCAAAATAATGGGCAAACTAGGTCACAGTCAATGTGTTTTGTTTTTCAACATTTAGAATGCAGGACATGGCTGTGGTGGCATCAACTAGTATCTTGATATTTGAAGAATCTTTGGGGAAACTGTAACTAATGTGTGGTTAGCTATCTTTTTACAATTGTGCTGTAATGTTTTCTAACCATGATTTTGTATTTAAAGTGGCTTGTCACCCACACAATAGGCCAGAATATTGTACTAGCCGTTTTATGTATAATAAAATTGAACTTTGATTTGGTCACATTTTATGCTAATTTCCTGTGTGATGTGCAGCCTTGTTCTGTTCAAGGTCAAACTTGTTGCTATGAGAAATGTCTCTGTTATGGCTACTATCTAATAGGTGTTAAGTGCCATAATGTGCCGCCAACCAAGGCATTATGCATAGGATTATCTCCGCCCTCCAGCTGGGTAGGCCCAAATGAAAGGATTGAAAAGGATGCTCCGGTGCATGAGGCTTCAGTTTCTTTTGTCCTACCCAGCTGGCTGGACGTGTTATTTTGCGCTCTTCCTCGATCTATCATGGCTGCCATGAGTGCCACCGAAACACTGCCTTTCCCGCATTACCTTTACCTTTGCCACCTTGACAGCCGGAGGTTTTGTCCCTGCAATGTTTGCTTCTGCCTGAGCTGTCATCGGTGTCACTGTCTCATCGCGCCCTTTATTGACTGTCACGCCAGTCCTCCAATGAGGAGGCACTTTTGGGAGAAGATGCTCGCTCTTGCACATGCCCACTGAAGAGATTACCTCAGGGATGCTGACAGATCCGGCGGGACCAGGAAGTCTTCTCTGGAGTCCTATTTAAGAATGGTAAGTTATTTGCCTTTTTTCTCCCACGGTTGTGTGGCTTTGAATCTGCAGGGTGCCCTTCTAGTCTCCAGCAGGTCGGCTCCAGCTAAGTCCACCTCTAAAGAAAAGAATATTGTAGAGGTTGCTTGCAAAGAAGAGAAGTCTGTAGCTAAACAGAAACAGTGCACAGGCTGTGATACCACTTTACCAGCCTCTAACACTTCCAAGTTATGCAGTAATTGCTTAAAGAAAGCTGCTTTCAATGAGATTCCCTCCCAGTTCCAGGACTTCTTGTCCTGGATGAAGTCATCCATGCAGGACACCTTCAGAACTATGCAACAAGGTGAACCTGCACGAAAGAGACAGAGAAGGGACCATGAAGAAGGCTCTTCTACTATGCACCAGGGTGATGAGGATTTTGAATCAGTCTTTGAGGACCAAGGCTCTGAGTTGGGTTCAGAAGTGGGCGAATTAGAGGAAGAATCAGGAGGTTTTTAATTTGGATCGTGAGGAATCCTTTAAGATCCTTAGGAAGACCTTGGGCCTCTCGGAATCACAGCAGGATACAAATATTATTGATACAGCCTTTTTACCTTAAAAAAAAAAAAAAAAAAAAAAAAAAAAGTCTACACCTATCTTTCCTGTTCATCAATCCATCACAGATCTTATTATGTCAGAATGGAAAATAGGAGACAGAAGGTCTACTGTCCCTAGGAGGTTCAAGAAGATGTTTCCCTTCTGTGAGTCCAATGCTTCTCATTGGTCTGCCTACCCAAAGATCGATGCCTCCATAGCTCATCTTGCAAAACAGACCCTTCTCCCAAAGACGGTACTGCATTACGCGATCCAATGGAAAGGAAACGCGACAGCGCCTTGAAGAAGCAATTTTCAGTCATTGGTGAAAACCTAAAAGCAGCTACTGCCACGGCCTGTGTCTCACATGTTTATGAGCATATGGCTCACTGAGCTTGAATTGCTAAAAGAAGTCTCTTTAATTAAGGAAGCAACCAGCTATTCCTGTGATGCTTCCCTAGATATTATTCTCCTTCTGGCCTGCTCCTCGGCCCCCTCTATATTCGCTTGTAGATCATTGTGGCTAAAATCTTGGAAGGCAGACACCACTTCTAAGAATAAATCTACTTCCCTGCCTTTCACGGGATCCTTTCTCTTTGGGGAACATCTTGAAGATATAATAACGAAGGCCTCAGGGGGCAAGAGTCCTTTTCTTCCCCAGGAAAGGAAGATGAGATTCCCCCCCCCCACCACCACCACCACATCAGCATGCAAGATACAGAAACCAGTCCAGAAAATCAAAGACGCAACTCGAATTGTCAAGGCAAATACAGGGGACGTTTCTCCCAGCAAGGGGGTTTCAGGAGAGATTATTCCAGGAAACCCCAGTTTAAGAAGGAAGCTCAATGTATCCCAGCGGGCCCCAGTTCTAATCCCAGTAGGGGGCAGGCTGGGTTCTTTCCGATCTGGAAGTCTCTGGTACATCCAGATGCCTGGGTCTCTCAGATCCTAGAACGGTGGTAGCTGCTGGAATTTTTCTGTCCCTCTACAGCCCAGATTTCTCAGGTCCAGGATCCCAGTCAACAAGGTCAGAAGAGAGGCTCTGTGGACTTCAGTCAAACATCTGACGGACAACAAGGTCATAGAGGAAGTCCTTTCTCAGGAAAGAAGGTTAGGGGTCTATTCGACTTTCTTTCTGGTCCCGAAATCTTCAGGACCGTTCTAGATCTCAAATCAATCAACGCCTGTATCAAGCAGACCAACTTCAAGATGGAATCCGTGGCATCAGTGATCCAAACCCTCTCTCCTGGAATGTTTCTCACATCCAGAGATTGTAAGCTTTCGGGCAGGGACCTCGCACCTAATGTTTCACTCTACAAAGCACCGGTAACCCTGTATTGTTTAAACCCTGAAATTGTAAAGCGCTGCGTACACTTGTGGCGCTATATAAATAAACATATTCATTCATTCATCCATCCATCCATCCATCCATAGACCTACAGGATGCATTTTATCACATCCCCATGCACCCAGTGCACAGGAAATTCCTGAGGTATGCGGTCCGTCGATTTCATTATCAGTACACAGCTCTTCCCTTTGGTGTAACATCAGCCCCCAGGGTGTTTACCAAGGTCTTAGCACCAGAAATAGGATGTCTGAGGCAACAAGGAATAAACATCCTCGCCTATCTGGACGATCTCTTAATCATGGCTCCATCAAGGGAATCCTCAGAACTTCAGACTCAGTGCTTCAGTTCCTCCAAAATATAGGTTGGCTTCTCAGCCTGGAAAAGTCATCTATCTCCTTCCCAGGACAGAATATTTCTAGGATTACAGATCAACACAATGGACGCCTTTGTCCTTCTGTCCAAAGAGCGGATACACGAGATTCAAACCAGTATGTTTGTTTTCCTGAAGCAATCTCGTCACTCAGTTCAGGAGTTCCATGAATTACTTGGACTGATGTCCACTGCCACCCAGATAGTTCCTTGGTCAAAACTGCACCTCCGATATCTTCAGTCCAATTTTATGACGTATTGGCGACCAGATCTTGGAAATCCTCTGCAACAAATTTCCTTCTCTTCCTTGGTCAAGAGAGACCTTCGTTGGTGGCTGAAGTGCAAGAATCTGGGGAAGGGCAGATCATTACTAACCCAAGATTGGGAGATTTTATACACCAATGCCAGCCTCCATGGATGGGGGGTAGGGGCGTATGGAATCAGTCATTCGAGGTCAATGGAAGTTGTCCGAGAAGATTCTCCACATCAATGCCCTAGAAGCAAGGGCAGTCAAAGCCCTGCTACACTTCCAGGCACATCTGGAAGGGAACAAACATGCTTATAAGAACAGTCAACCCTCCAACCATGGTGTACATCAAGAACCAGGGAAGCACCAGGAGCCGGACCCTAAACCGGGAAGTCAGAAGTCTTCTGCTATGGACTGAAAGGAATCTCCTCTCAATTTCAGCCTCGCACATTTCAGGGAAGACCAATGTAGAAGCGGACTTCCTGAGCAGACATAAAGTGGACCAAGGTGAATGGTCTTTGAATCAAAATATATTCATCCAACTCAGACAAGTGGGGTCTTCCAAAAATCGACCTCATTGCATCTTGCAAGAACACAAAAACTGCAAGGTTCTTCTCCCGGTGCCAGGATCGTCAGTCATCAGGGATGGATGCCCTACAAATTCTGTGGAACTTTCGTCTAGTCTACATATTTCCTTCCACTCCACTGCTGTTGCAAGTAGTAAAGAAGATTCGATCAGACAAGGTAGATGCCATCCTGATCGCTCCAAATTGGCCCAGTTGGATTTGGTACTCCCATCTCGTCCTGATGTCCATACACCATCCTTGGGAGCTGCCCCTGTGGACAGATCATCTTGATCAAGGTCCTCTCCTACACACGAACCTCCAAAATGTTACTCTTGACTGCCTGGCTGCTGAGCAGGAGTCTTTAAAGAATCAAGGACTATCAGACCCTGTAATATAGACACTATCATACAGGGCATAAAACCTTCCACCTCTAAGGTGTATTATAGAGTATGGGTCACCTTTGCCAAATGGTGCAATCGTCAAGGCCTTTCCCTTCAGGATGTTACCGAAGTCTCCATCCTCGGCTTTCTACAGGAAAGGTTTCAGTTGGGTCTTCGCCCAGGTTCCTTAAAGGTCCAACTCTCAGCCCTGTCAGCAATTCTAGCTAGGCCTTTGGCGAATCACGATCTCGTACACAGATTCACAAAATCCATTGTCAAGACTAGACCTACTATAAGGGAAATAGTAGCTCTATGGGACTAGAACCTGGTCCTAACGCTATCAAAATCCTAACCTTTTGAACCAATTCAGGGCATCTCTCTTCACCTCTTGACTCTGAAGACAGTATTCCTTATGGCAGTCACTTCTGCCAGAAAAGTCATATATTCAAGCCCTGTCATGCAAACCACCATTCCTATCCCACCACCCGGACAAGATTGTATTTAGGGAAAAGCCTTCCTTCTGTCCGAAAGTCATTTTGGAATTTCACGTTAGTCAGGAAATTATCCTGCCTTCCTTTTGCAGTAACCCTCAAAACCCTAAAGAGGTTCTTCTACATAACTTGGATCTTGTCAGATGTCTCCACATATCTCCATAGAACAGAATCCTTTTAGATCTTCTGACACCCTGTTCATTTATTTTCAACGCAGATTTAAAGGCAAAGCTGCCTCCAAACTATCCATTGCCAAATGGATTAAGGACTGTATCTGGAGATGCTAATGTGGAGTCCATACTCCCGGCACCCTCCAACATCAAAGCACACTCAACCGGGACCGTAGCCACTTCTCGGGCCAAAAGAGCTCAAGCCTCCCCTTTAGACATTTGCAAGGCTGCTACATGGTCCTCTATATCCATTTATGAAATACTATCAGCTGAATGTTCAGGCCTTGGCAGATGCCAGTTTTGGAAGGAAAGTCCTGGAGGCTGTGGTCCATCATTAATCGGTAAGAATATTCCCACCCTATTTCTCTCATGGGGTCCCTGCTTTTAAAAGGATAGTAATGTTTCATAATAAGCAGCTCTAATTAATCTTCATAGTATTTGGGTCACGGAGAGTGTTATTTCAATACTGTTAGAGTTCAAGAGTAATTGAATGATAAAGTATCCTCCTCCTGCCCCTCTTACTAATATAACACTGTTCAGCCAGAGCAGCAGGGAGGTGCCCAGGTAGACTGCAGAGAGGGGCAATCTTCAATTAAGATGAGGGAAAAAGCTGAACAACCTGTCAAGGGGGGCAGGGTTTTCGTTGTTCTCACAGTAAGAATATTGACCCTTGATGTGAGCTACCTGGTCTATGGACTGGATTCCACATCTGAGGAGTGGGGGTTTACACTATGTAAAAGGGGGTGGGAGGGGGGAAAATTTATTGTTCAATTACTCTTGAACTACAACTCTCACAGTATTGAAATAACACTGTCTCAATTGCTTTGGAGCTGCTGTTTTTGTGAAACGTTACTATCACTTTAAGTCCCATGCATAATGCCTTGGACGGTACACAGAAGAAATGATTACATTTACTTAAATATTTTTATTTCTTCTGTTTACCTACGAGGCATACCCACCCTATTAATTATATTATCTTAGTATTTTCACAACTTATCCAAAAAGAGAACTGAAGCCTCGTGCACCTGAGCATCCTTTTCAATCCTTTCATTTGGTCCCACCCATCTGGAGGGCGGAGATAATCCCATGCATAATGCCTTGTAGGTAAACAGAAGAAATACAAATATTGGTAAAGTAAATGTAATCATTTCTTTGTAACATAAAGATGTCCCCCCCCCCCCCCCACACGTGGCTAGAACATAATAGAGGCAGTTTTTACTTCTCTTTAAAGTGAGCTAAACCTCTTAGGGTGACTGGTCCACTTTAAACCCTCCAAAGGCATACAAAATAACCTTCCCTTACCTTAATCTGGGCAAAAACTCCTAAATCCTCTATGTATATATTCTATGTAGCTTGGTCCCCAAACATTAATCTCTAATTAGAAGTGGTTAAGCTGTCGGTGCTTGTGCAGGCAGATCTTTTTGCACAACCTCAAATCTCACTCTCTGAAGGCATTTTAGGAAGTAAGGGTGTAACAATGATTGTTGGGCTTCATGGACATCCAGTATTCATTAAAGAATGTTTGCTGGAAATAGACAAGGCGATCTGGTCAGAGATCTGACATATAACCCTTCAATATCAGCTCATTGCTGGAGGGTATGTGTGGTCTGCCTGGTACTCTCTACCACATCTGGTGGTCCTGCCCATACATTCAGTCCTTTTGGGGAAAACATGGTTGTCCTGGTACGACAGTTCACTACAGTCACACACCCACTAGACCTGACCATCTTTGGTATTGGGCACTCCCTGCCCTGGAGCTTTTCGACCCCTGAATACTCTTATTAGGCATAGCCTTACAGCAATACGTTGTTTAATTGTTCAGCTTTGGAAGTCTCCTGCAGTCCCTACTCAACTATTCCAAGGGTGTGGTTCCACTTTAATCTTTCCAAAATCTAATGGAGATGGATGTCCTTTATAAATAGGAAATATAAGAATAAAATAGTTAATTGCAAATGATCTGTTATAGGGCCGGGAACTATACCTCCACATATAGTTGAGAAATGTATCCCTCACCAGTACATAGATTGTCATTCCCATTAAACTGTTTGAGGTGTAATGAAGTTAGGATCGAACATCTCCCAGCAGAGGCATTTTTGTTTGAACATACTGCTCATTTAACTTGTTACTTTACTCTATGTAGCCAGGGTGTCATGTGCTTTACCAACCAAATTGTGTGTACACCGTTAGGACAATCTACTTTGAGATCTTATCTTCACGAATACTATGTTTTAGATGATGAAGGGAAGGAAGAATCCATGGGTGACGAGGAAGAAGAGAGTGATGATGAAGATGAGGAACCCATCACAGAAATTCGTTTTGTTCCTTCTGAGAAGTCTGATTGTACGTATGTACTGCTAGACACATCACAAAGACACTGCTTCAAGATACGTTTACGTTTCAGACATCTGCCATACAAGGGGTTAAACCTTTTAGTGCGAGTAGGGTGTCCAACTTGTTGCAATGCGTTTGATACCTCTTTGGCACTTAAAGGGTTAACGTTATTTCTAAACCCAATTATTTATTTATATAAATCTTCTAACTTTTCTTTAGCTAGCAGGGAAAGCAAAGGAGATGCCATTTTATAAAGCAAAACCGTTTCACCACAGGAGGACAAATACCAATGCACTAAGACTTCTTCAGCTTTGGACATCCTGGTGAATAGGCTGCATAGAATAACATAGGAACTGAAGAAGTGATATCACTGGAGAAGTTATCTCCCCTTTATCACCTCTTAGTGAATCTCCCCCATGATTTCTCAGGGTGTTTGAGATCTCTCTAGCATTCAGTGGTTCAAAGACCCATTTTATAACTGGTGGAACTGTTTGTGAGCTGGTAAGACTAGCAGATGGTCCAGTGGGTAGACACTAAACGAAGCCTCCCAGTTCAGTTTCCTGTCCTGCGCAATGCAGGTCCCCGGGGAATGACATGAGGCCCTTTGACTGCTGCCAGACTACAACTCCCATCATTTGGGAATGATGGGAGTGTAAGTGTGGTAGCAGCTGGAGGGCCTCAGGTTGCTCATCCCTATCCTAGACCCTCTGGGTCAGGCTTAAAAGCTTGAGACAGTAGGTCTATGGAGACTGAGTATGCAACTTAGTAGTTTGTGGCTTTCGGTTTACGTTCTAGCCAATAGACTGATAGGAGAGATGTTTTGAGACTTGCAGTGAAACTGTAATGAACCCCCGTGTCTGCAGTGTGCAGTATGTCCAATGATCTTATGTCCTTGTTGACGTGCTCTGTTGTTTTCAGTAGGAGAGATGTTTTCAGCCATGTGCGAGTGTCAGGCTCTCCATCCTGACCCAGAAGATGAGGACTCGGATGATTACGAAGGGGATGAATATGATGTTGAGGCTCACGGTTAGTTGTCACTGCATTTTATTGTTCATTTGTCAAACTTGCTACATTGGGCACATTGCTGTAAAGGTCATTGGGCAGATTGTAATTAAAATGTAGCTTGGCTTGTGGTTGTGTGTGTCTGGGGTGTGTTCTAGAGCAAGTGCACCATAGGAGAGTATTAAGTATTCACCGCACTCACATTGATTTAAATGGGTTTTTACTCTATGAATGCTCGAGAGGTCTTCAGTGCATTGCTTTGCAATGCATTGGAGAACTTTCTAGCATCCAAGGGGTTAAATGTCCCATATCAATTGTGGACATTTTGTCTTTCTGTGATGCTGTTGGTTTGCTCAAGAATTGCCCCTCATTTCTTTGTGAATAAGGCCCTTAGAACCGTATTTACCAAGAAAAAGAGGTGGTGCAACTCCTGAGCAAATCATAGAGAACTCAGTGCCGTTTATTTGAAAAACAGGGTTGTAGACATCTAGAATTCAAAGTGTTAAAATTATCTTTTAAATTAATAGGAATGTGGAAATATTTCATTTTTTGCTCCCGGAACCACACCTCTTTAGCTCTCTGGATACAGCCCTTAGGGCACAGATGGTGTCCTCAGCCCACCTCAGCTTGGGCCTTCAATCCCTTGCAAAATACAAATAGCTCAAAAAAAAGTTGAGGGGAAAAAAAAAAACGTAACACAACATAAAATTAATTTTTCAAGATGTTTTAATATTTCCTAAGTTTTTTCTTTTCTTTTTTTTTTATTTGTAGGTGACAGTTCCAATTTAAAACAAATTACTTTATTCTTTCCTTCTCCTATCTAGAGCAAGGACAAGGTGACATCCCCACATTCTATACGTATGAAGAAGGCCTGTCGCATCTGACCTCAGAAGGTCAGGCAACGCTGGAGAGGTTGGAGAATATGTTGGCCAACTCTATTGGGAGCCAGCACACCATGGCCGGGGTCCGGACTGAAGGTTCTGCACTGGAGTTAGAAGGGGGTGAGGAGCTAGAATATCGTTTTCGTTCAGAAGACCTTTACTCGGACATGTTGGGTGTTAAAGGAACACTAAATGCTTCCCAATAATAAACACCACTTAAAATCAGGGTTGAAAATCCTAATAGCCACTATGAATCGGTTCTGCTTGAATTGATCCCTCAGAATTGAGATTTTTTTTTTTTTTTTTTAATGGGTATCATATCCATTGAAGGGGACATGATACTTTGTTGCCAGAATCTGACAATAAACTCCTCTCACTTAGAAGAGGGGAGATTTGGATCATGGAGTCCAGCAACAATCAATCATGTCTGCTTCTGTGGCCATAATATCTATTTTCAATTAAGGATTAATTTTGGGGAATTAATCCATGCAGACTTGATTCTTGGTGACTATTATTATTAAGCTGAGGTGTTTGTTCTTTTAAAGGGATAGTAATACTTTGTTTTATCTTTCTTATTTTGTAGGCATTAAAAAAACATGAACAATATACAGTGGGGCAAAAAAGTATTTAGTCAGCCACCAATTGTGCAAGTTCTCCCACTTAAAAAGATGAGAGGCCTGTAATTTTCATCATAGGTACACTTCAACTATGAGAGACAAAATGGGGGGAAAGAATACAGGAAATCACATTGTAGGATTTTTAAAGAATTTATTTGCAAATTATGGTGGAAAATAAGTATTTGGTCAATAACAAAAGTTCATATCAATACTTTGTTATATACCCTTTGTTGGCAATGACAGAAGTCAAACATTTTCTGTAAGTCTTCACAAGTTTTTCACACACTGTTGCTGGTATTTTGGACCATTCCTCCATGCAGATCTCCTCTACAGCAGTGATGTTTTGGGGCTGTCACTGAGCAACCCGGACTTTCAACTCCCTCCAAAGGTTTTCTATGGGGTTGAGATCTGGAGACTGGCTAGGCCACTCCAGGACCTTGAAATGCTTCTTACGAAGCCACTCCTTCGTTGCCCAGGCGGTGTGTTTGGGATCATTGTCATGCTGAAAGACCCAGCCACGTTTCATCTTCAATGCCCTTGCTGATGGAAGGAGGTTTTCACTCAAAATCTCATGATACATGGCCCCATTCATTCTTTCCTTTACATGGATCAGTCGTCCTGGTCCCTTTGCTGAAAAACAGCCCCAAAGCATGGTGTTTCCACCCCCATGCTTCACCGTAGGCATGGTGTTCTTTGGATGCAACTCAGCATTCTTTCTCCTCCAAACAAGACGAGTTGAGTTTTTATCAAAAAGTTCTACTTTGGTTTCATCTGACCATATGACATTCTCCCAATCCTCTTCTGGATCATCCAAATGCTCTCTAGCAAACTTCAGACGGGCCCGGACATGTACTGGCTTAAGCAGGGGGACATGTCTGGCACTGCATGATTTGAGTCCCTGGCGGCGTAGTGTGTTCCTGATGGTAGCCTTTGTTACTTTGGTCCCACCTCTCTCCAGGTCATTCACTAGGTCCCCCTGTGTGGTTCTGGGATTTTTGCTCACCGTTCTTGTGATCAGTTTGACACCAAGGGGTGAGATCTTGCGTGGAGCCCCAGATCGAGGGAGATTATCAGTGGTCTTGTATGTCTTCCATTTTCGAATAATTGCTCCCACAGTTGATTTCTTCACACCAAGCTGCTTGCCTATTGCAGATTCAGTCTTCCCAGCCTGGTGCAGGTCTACAATTTTGTTTCTGGTGTCCTTCGACAGCTCTTTGGTCTTGGCCATAGTGGAGTTTGGAGTGTGACTGTTTGAGGTTGTGGACAGGTGTCTTTTATACTGATAACAAGTTCAAACAGGTGCCATTAATACAGGTAACGAGTGGAGGACAGAGGAGACTCTTAAAGAAGAAGTTACAGGTCTGTGACAGCCAGAAATCTTGCATGTTTGTAGGTGACCAAATACTTATTTTACCGTGGAATTTACCAATGAATTCATTAGAAATCCTACATTGTGATTTCCTGTATTCTTTCCCCCCATTCTGTCTCTCATAGTTGAAGTGTACCTATGATGAAAATTACAGGCCTCTCTCATCTTTTTAAGTGGGAGAATTTGCACAATTGGTGGCTGACTAAATACTTTTTTGCCCCACTGTAAGTCTTATCTCTCAAACCTTTATGGTTTAAGAGAGATTCACAAGCAAAGTTTCCCCTCCCGCCCCTTTTACCTAGTGTAAGCCATCTCTTCTCAGATGTGGAATGCAGTCCATAGACCAGACAGATAACAGAAGGGGACAATCTTCTTCCTATGAGAACAATTATCTTGAAGATTGTCCCTCTCTGCAGTCTACCTGGGCACCTCCCTTCTGATCTGGCTGAGCAGTGTTACATCAGTAAAAGGGGTGGGAGGGGGACACTTTATCATTGAATTACTCTTGAACTACAACTCTGACAGAATTGAAATAACACTCTCCAAAGTCCAAATACTATGATGATTAATTAGAGCTGCTTTTATTATGAAACATTACTATCCCTTTAAGCTTTGATATGCAAATATATTTGGCTTATATTTGTATTGTACTTATGCAACAAAAGAGTGACTCTTAACCCTTTGAGTGCCAGAAAGGTGTCCAGTGCATTGTGCTGCTATGCACTAGATACCTCTCTGGCACTCAGAGGGTTAAAGGGGACTATATCTTTGGATATAACAGTCTCAAAATCTCTGCTGAATGAAGCATACTGAATTCCATGGTGCAGTTGGTCCCTTCCACCGGTCCATGATTTTATTCAGAAGAGGCAGACTAAATTTTAAGACATGTTGGATGGAGTTCATTGTAATAACAATGTCCTTATATGTATTCATCAGGCATAGTGCCTTGTGAATGGAGGACTGTAGATGTAGCACCACTAGCTAAATAGGTGACCATATCTATTACTGGTGATGGTAAAGAGATGCCAAAAAAAAACAAATTATGTGGCCTTGACACTAGGTGGAGATGTTGCAAACATATCCTATAAAATAAAGTCCTAGAATACATCACTCTCTGTGTGCGTAACCGCACATGCGCAGTGGGGACTCGCAGAACGGGCTGATCTGGAGCTGAGAACTCCGGAAGGAGCTGTCACCCAGCGCCTCCGCTGCTGCCCCGGAGCCAGGAGCACAGACAGGCTGTCAGCCTTCTGGAGCTCCCCGCTCCGGATCAGCCCTTGTATACGGGCTTTGTAACTAGTATTATTATAAAGTTTAAACTGCGATATTACTGTTGATTTTTAAGTTCTCATAAGTGCTGCATGTGACAATTCCTTCCTAGTAAGTACACACACTGCAATAATATCATGTTTTGTGTACTGAAAGGTTAATGATTTGGTGTTGTGTGATTAAAGGTGAACTTTTGTTTAGCAAACAGTCATCTTGTTACCAAACAATTAACGAAGAGCAAGCTCAGGATGAAAGTGTGATTAGTTGTCTTTGTCCCCTCAAGGCTGTTGAATGTATTTCAAAGAAAATATAGACAAGATTGTTGTATAAAATGATCACAGGTTATTCTTAAAGGGATAGTAATACTTCGTTTTAACTTTATTTTGTAGGCATTAAAAAAACATGAACGATATAAGCCTTATCTCTCAAACCTTTATGTTTTAAGAGATATTCACAAGCAAAGTTCCCCTCCCGCCCCTTTTACCTAGTGTAAGCCATCTCTTCTCAGATGTGGAATGCAGTCCATAGACCAGACAGATAACAGTAGGGGACAATCTTCTTCCTATGAGAACAATGAAAGCCCTCTCCCCCTTGACAAGCTTTTCAGGTTTTTCCCTTATCTTAATTGAAGATTGTCCCCCTCTGCAGTCTACCTGGGCACCTCCCTTCTGATCTGGCTGAACAGTGTTACATCAGTAAAAGGGGCGGGAGGGGGATACTTTATCATTCAATTACTCTTGATCTACAACTCTGACAGAACTGAAATAACACTCTCCATGGTCCAAATACTATGATGATTAATTAGAGCTGTTTTTATTATGAAACATTACTATCCCTTTACGCTTTGATATGCAAATATATTTGGCTTATATTTGTATTGTACTTATGCAACAAAAGTGACTCTTAACCCTTTGAGTGCCGGAAAGGTGTCCAGTGCATTGTGCTGCTATGCACTTGATACCTCTCTGGCACTCAGAGGGTTAAACGGAACTATATCTTTGGATATTAGTCTCAAAAGCTCTGCTGAATGAAGCATACTGAACTCCATCGTGCAGTTGGTCCCTTCCACTGGTCCATGATTTGATTCAGAAGTGGCAGACTTAATTTTAGCAGACATGTTGGATGGAGTTAATTGTAATAGCAATGTCCTTATATGTATTCATCAGGCATAGTGCCTTGTGAATGGAGGACTGTAGATTTAGCACCACTAACTAAATAAAGGACCATATCTATTACTGGTGATGGTAAAGAGATGCCAAAAAAAAAAATTATGCGGCCTTGACACTAGGTGGAGATGTTGCAAACGTATCCTATAACATAAAGTCCGAGAATGCATCACTCACTGTGTGCGTAACCGCACATGCGCAGTAGGGGGCTCGCAGAACAGGCTGATCAGGAACGGAGAGCTCCAGAAGGAGCTGTCACCCAGCGCCTCCGCTGCTGCCCCGGAGCCGGGAGCACAGACAGGCTGTCAGCCTTCTGGAGCTCCCCGCTCCGGATCAGCCCGTGTATACAGGCTTTGTAACTAGTATTATTATAAAGTTTAAACTGCGATATTACTGTTCCTTTTTAAGTTCTCATAAGTGCTGCATGTGACAATTCCTTCCTAGTAAGTACACACACTGCAATAATATCATGTTTTGTGTACTGAAAGGTTAATGATTTGGTGTTGTGTGATTAAAGGTGAACTTTTGTTTAGCAAACAGTCATCTTGTTACCAAACAATTAACGAAGAGCAAGCTCAGGATGAAAGTGTGATTAGTTGTCTCTTTGTCCCCTCAAGGCTGTTGAATGTATTTCAAAGAAAATATAGACAAGATATTTGTATAAAATGATCACAGATTATTCTTAAAGGGATAGTAATACTTCGTTTTAACTTTATTTTGTAGGCATTAAAAAAACATGAAGAACGATATAAGCCTTATCTCTCAAACCTTTATGTTTTAAGAGATATTCACAAGCAAAGTTTCCCCTCCCGCCCCTTTTACCTAGTGTAAGCCATCTCTTCTCAGATGTGGAATGCAGTCCATAGACCAGACAGATAAACAGAAGGGGACAATCTTCTTCCTATGAGAACAATGAAAGCCCTGCCCCCCTTGACAAGTTTTTCAGGTTTTTCCCTTATCTTAATTGAAGATTGTCCCTCTCTGCAATCTACCTGGGCACCTCCCTTCTGGTCTGGCTGAACAGTGTTACATCAGTAAAAGGGGCGGGAGGGGATACTTTGTCATTGAATTACTCTTGAACTACAGCTCTGACAGAATTGAAATAACACTCTCCAAAGTCCAAATACTAGGATGATTAATTAGAGCTGCTTTTATTATGAAACATTACTATCCCTTTAACAATGGGCCCTGTGCAAAAACCAAGATGTGCAAACTGCACCATAGGGGACAAGTGAAAAGTGGATAGTAACACCTTGAACGCCACAGATGACTCTAGCCCATTTGAAAAGTTGTGTTGGGTGGCTTCTCTTATATTCATTGGTTAAAAGCCCCTGTTTTACCCTTTCAGTGCCACAGAGGTATCCAGAGATGCCTCTCTGGCACTCAAAGGATTAATAAATAAGAAAGTGCCAAATTCCAGTTGATTTGTCTTATATGGTTCAGGTGTCTTGCACCAGAATTTGATCACTTGTTTCCGTCACCAGGCCCAATGTAAGAGTGAAATCTGCCATACAACACATTGGCCCTAATGTATAAAAGCTCAGTGGAGCAATTCCGGGGTTAAAAAAAACAAAACTGTGTGATAGAAGACATAGAAACATAGAATTTGGCGATAGATAAGAACCATTTGACCCATCTAGTCTGCCCATTTTCCTACTGAAAAAAACTCAAACCTTATTTGATCCTTGGTCTTTTCTTATGTTCAGGACAGCCTAAAGGGATTGTAATACTTAAGTATTACTAATCCCTATATTAAAGTCCTATTAAAATAAATATATTGCCCCCAGTGTCCTCTCTCAAACCTTTATGGTTTGAGAGATAATCGCTCCTAAAGTTGCCCTCCTCCTTCCCCGTAGTCAGCATTCTAGCCGACTGCAGGGAAGCCAGTTGTACGACTTTCAGGTGGCTCTCCAGCACAGCCGTGATCGCGTTAATAAAAAAGAAAACTTTCACTGAAATGGTCTTCTATGTGTGCTTGGTTTGCAAACACACGTAGAAGACTGTTTTAGTGAAATATATATATTTTTTTTATTAATGTGATCGCGGCTCTGCTGCAGAGCTGCCTGATGATCTATGACCGGATTTCCCTTCAGTCAGCTACAACGTTGACTTAGGGGGAGGGAGAGGGCAACTTTATGGTTTAAGAGATGATCACTCCTAAAGGTTTGAGAGATGACACTGGGGGCAATACATTTATTTTTAATAGGACTTTACTATAGGGATTAGTAATACTTAAGTATTATTATCCCTTTAAAGGGATAGTATTACTTCAAAATTACTATCCCTCATATTGTAGGCCTTAATAAACTGAGTTAAATGACACCTCTTAAACCTTTTATGGTTTAAGAGAGAGCTGCTTTCAAAGTTCCCTCTCCCCTGCTGTCAGCGTTCTGCTGCCAGCAGGGGAATCCAGTCCCGGGACAGGTGGAGGCTCTTAAACAGAGCCGATATCTCGTTATGGAAGGAAAAATGATTCACTGAAACAGTCTTCTATGTGTGCTTGGTAACCAAGCACATGTAGAAGACTGTTTCAATTAATCATTTTTCCTTCCATAACGAGATATCGGCTCTGCTGAAGAGCTTCCTCTTGATTCAGAGACCGGATTCTCCTGCTGGCAGCAGAACGCTGACAGCAGGGGAGAGGAAACTTTGAAAGAGGCTATCTTTTAAACCATAAAGGTTTGAGAGATGCCGCTGGTGTCATTTAACTCAGTTTATTAAGGGCTACAATATGAGGGATAGTAATTTTGAAGTAATACTATCCCTTTAAGCCTATCCCATGCATGCTTAAATTATTTCACTCTATTAACTTCTGCCACTTCTGCTGGTAAACTGTTCCACTTATCTACTACCCTCTCAGTGACTTAAAACTTTCTTACATTACGTCTAAATCTGTCCCTCTAGTATTAGACTATGGCCTCTTGTCCTAACATTTTTACTTCTTTGAAATGTACTTCCCTCCTGCACTTTGTTGAATCCATTCATGTATTTGAATGTTTCTATCATATCCCCTCTCTCTCTTCTCTCCTCCAAGCTATACATGTTCAGATCATTTAGTCTATCCTGATATTTCTTTTCCATTAAACATTCTTTTCTTGTAGCTATTCTCTGAATTTTCTCTATAGTATCTCTATCCTTCTGGAGATGGGGTCTCCAGTACTGTACACAATACTCTAGGTGAGGTCTAACTAGAGATCTGTAGAGTTGCATGACCACTTCCCTTTGTTTTCTACTAATGCCCCTACCTATACAGCCCAGCAACCAAATAAGTTTTTTTTAACCACTTGAATGCTAGCGAGGTCTCCAAACCATTGCAGATGTTAGAAGGCACGTTTAAGTCAACACAAAAAAACGGTTTTACTTTGTACCTGACTCTCTGAGTAAAAAGCTCATGGAGATTATTATTATTATTATTATTCTTTATTTATATAGCGCCAACTAATTCCGCAGCGCTGTACAATTGGGGAATAGACATACAGAGGTATTAAATAGTACAATCAGATGTGTAGAACAGGAGGATCAGAGGGCCCTGCTCGTGAGAGCTTACAGTCTAGAGGAAGGAGATCTAGAAACACATTGAGTATCAGGTCATATTGTGTCTTTAAAGGGATAGTAATACTTTAATATTACTAATCCCCATAGTGTAGATCTTTAAAAAAAATTCAGTTGCCCCCAGTGTCATCTCTCAAACGTTTACGGTTTGAGAGATAACCGTAAGCATGGCCCCTCCCTCCCCCTTCCATGAAGTCAGCGGTGTACTGACTGCAGGGATATCCAGTCTTATTTTTCATTGTGCGGCTCTGCAGCTGAGCTGAGAATTATTTCACTGAAACGGTCTTCTACGTGTGCTTGGTTTGCAAGCACATGTAGAAGACCTTTCAGTGAAATAATTTTTTTTTTTTTTATACTTTTAAAAAAAAAAAAAAAAAAAAAAAAAAAAACAGGACCAGGTTGTCTTCTGCGTTGGTCCTGTTTACACAGTATGCATGGACTGCTTACCGGCACACAGTAGTGAGTAACCAAGATAGCAGATACATCCGTTATTAATATAGCTACCCCTCTTTCTTTGCATTCTTCAGTTAATAAATCAATGGGAGTTTGGGGACTATTTTTCTCCTCTTTAGTGCAATTCGTTTGCTCCAGAATCTAAATAATATAAAGTGGTAGAATGCGTCGCTCCCTGTGTGCGTGTAACCGCACATATGCAGTAGGGAACGATGCAGTCATGCTCAAAGACTGCACGAACCTGACGGCTTGCAGTCAGAGGCATTGCTGATCCAGAGCGGGGCACTCTGAACGGTCCAGCGCCCCCGGCTCCGGGTCAGCAGCCGAGGTTGCTGGCTGCCAATTTGGCCCATGTACACGTGCCTTCAGTGTAATAATAATAATAAAATATATATATATATATGTATGTGTATATGTCAATGACTATACATTTGAAATGTGTTGGTGCCCCAGGCATACTAAATTGCCTCGGCACACTAGTAAGTACCACTAAAAAATCCCAACTAAAACAATTAATTGTGACATGCATCCTCCCTTCTCACAGTAATCTAAAACCAGCATACAGAGGCTGTTGTACTGATGCAATTCTGGACCAAACCAACTTGCACCCTGTTGAACAAATAAAAATACTAGAGTCACTTTCATTTGAACCCTTTTACGGAAAGGGTTAAATTGGACCTTTAACCCCTTGAATAGTAGAGGTGTCCAACACATTGGTTGGCAATGTGTTTGAGACCTCTCCTGCATTAAAATGGACTTTACCCCTCAGAGCTTTAGTTAATGTTTTAAAAATAATTAAAAACTGCCTGCATATTGTGGTAGACATTGATCACCTCTTTACTACTTGCTCCCATAGTAAAATGGACGCAACAACAATGTTAGAAAGTCCTGTCCTTCATTTTAATATTGCTCAGGTTTGGAGAAAATAAACGTACTAAATTTGTGTGACATCATGTGCACCTCTCCTTTGGCACTGTTCCGCAGGCATGTTAGTGGTGATGCCAGCAGTCCCCCCGAGCGACATGAATGAGCAAGCTGGGCAATGAATACACCGTAAAAGGTAATGTTCTGCACTGATAAATGCAGGACATTGGGTTTTACTGTGTGTTCTTCTCCTGGCCTGCTTTTTCATGTGGCTGCTGCCTGCAGGCAGATTTGTAGACACACTCCTGGAGTAAAAGGGGAAGACAAATGACAGGGAGAGTGCTTACCGTCCTCTTAAACATAGGTAAGATGGCTGCGCTCTCCCTCATCTCTACTTAACATTGAAGTTATGTTAAAAGATTCAGGTATGTTTGATGGTTATTGAAAAGGGCCGTTTTGGATCTCTAACTATATATATTTTTTTTTATTTGAGGGAGTTATTGATGATCCGCTTTAACCCCTTAAGGACTCGGCCGGCACTTAAGGATCATGGGGCATTTTATTTATTTATTTACACAGTTGGATTCCGTGCTCCCCAAACGGCGTGCAGCCACGTGGGGAGCCCTGAATTCCATGACATGCCAGGACCGTCACTGGTCCTTAAGTGCTGGACAGCTGTGGAGGTCCTGTCACGTCATGGGTCCTTAAGGGGTTAATATAAGTTTTTAGAGAAATTTAACCTTTACTTGTTGGTGACCCGGTCTGGTCCTCTGTGCCGACTGGCTTTTGTGTTGAACTAGTATAACTAACTGTGTTATGAATTAGTCTAAATTGTAGGGGCATTTTAATAGCACAGCTAGGGGTTAGTTTAGCACATAGTCGTGGGAATATGTCCAGGTTGTAAATAAATCTTCATAACACTACTTGTGCTGCTTCAAGCTTTATTCATGCTCAGATGCTTGTTGCAAGTTGCCAATTTTTAAAGGGATAGTAATGTGTAAAAAAAAAAAAAAAAAAAAATTTGTAGGGATTATCACTGAGTAAAACAAGGATACTTGCATTGCTGAAAGGTGTTTTATACAAAAATTACAGCTGTTGCTACACCATCCTATGGAGACTTATAGTCTACTTACCAGAGCTGTCCATAGGATGGTGTAGCAACAGCGCCACTGTACAATTTCAGGTCACTGTGATGTGGCACCTAAAAGCAAGTTTGAGCTGTAATAACCTTTTGAATAAAACCTCTTAGCAGTGGGAGTACCCTTGTTTTATTAAGGGGATAAACCCTACAACATATTTTTTGCATTTTAAGTATTACTATCTCTTTAATATGCCAGGCAGAAACCTTTCAAATGTATATAGAAGCATAACTACAAGGGGTGCAGAGAATACAGTTGTGACATGGCCCAGAGGCCCAATAGGTTCTACTCATACCACTGGGAGAGTATTTTGTATACATGCATCAGGGCTCCCTCTGACTAGTTCTGCCTTTGGTGTGTGCACTAGTAAAGACTGCTGTTCTTCTCTCCGAGCAGATGGCATGGACGTGGAAACCATACCAACAGTGGCCGGCCAGTTTGAGGATGCTGACGTTGATCACTGACCTTTAATTTCAAATCTGTAAGTTTTTATATTGTCATCCCTTAGAGTCCTAGGGGCAACTGTATACATGCATTAAATGGATCAGTTCTGGGGCAAAGAGCATCACAAGGAACAAATATATTCCCTTTGCTCTAAATGAGACGTAACCCCCGTTAATACTAAAGAGGTCTAGAATGCTTTTGGAAGGCATTTAAGATCTTGGTATTCCCATTTAAAGCAATGGGGATTTAGGGGATTTCTTTTTGACCCCTGGATGCATGTGGTTTGCTACACTGGTGTGCACTGCATAAGGATCTTAGGGCTGTAGTCTGAGCTGAAGAGGTGTGATTCTGGTGCAAACCAATTGCTGCACCATAGGGGAGAAATGACAATTCCCATTAATTTAAATAGGGCTTTTAAAGAGAGAGTAATGGTTAGGTATGAATGCAAGACAGATTCCTCTAAATCCTTTTGTATAACGATGTGCATCTTTGTAATCGTCCATAATGTTGTTTTCTTTTTATTCTTTAACTAGTGTAAAAGCCTGAGTCCGCGGGCCAAGGTCTGGGTAATGCTAACCCTTTGAGTGCCAGAGGGATACGCAACACATTGCTTTGCAATGCTCGCGTCTCTACTGTGCATGACTGCATCGTGACAAACATCCTAACAAATTATTATATAGGATAAAGTTGTTCTCCCCCCCCCCCCCCCCTTCCCCTTTTCCATACGTCACAAATAATCTCCTCATATCTGGAATCCAGTCAGCAGACCGGACAGATCACGATGAGGAACAATAACATAAGGAAAACTCTGCCCATATTGACAAAAGAGGGCATGGGTTTTCCTTATGCTGACTAAAAGGGGCGGGAGGGGGACACTTTATGATTCCATTACTCTGGAACTACAGATAATAACGCTTTACACGGCCCCAGAACTATAAAGAATAATCTGAGCTGCATTTATTTTGAAACATTACTATCCCTTTAAAGCTCAGACCTTAATAGTAACAGCACTTCCTGATGCCCAGGTGGCAATTTTTTTTTTTTTTTTTTTTTTGTCTAAGAGCAGAGCCTCAACCTAAAACTTTTTCATAAATAGTGATGGTGATAGTCTGAGCAGTAATAATGTTTCAGTGAGAGCTCCTATGCTACATGCAGCAGGAAAAGCCCAGAAATATTCGACTTTGTTTTTCCATTGCATCTGTTACCCCTCTGGCCCCCAAAGGGTTAAGGAGATGGCGTTCACCAACTGAAAATCATTAAAAATAAATTATACATTTTAACAAACTTTAATGCCAGACGGGGCTAAACCTTTAAGAAGAAAGGTGTTGTCCCACATCAACGGATTAAATGACTGGGTAAAAATGGCCACATTTGTCTAGACCACATTTGGGTATCCAACTGTTGAGGATGATGGGAATTGTAGGCCAAAGGTTGCTTAACCCCTGATCTGTATCAATCAAGTCTTATTTCATATTTGTGGCTGTTTGTGATGGTGTTGGCAGTAGGGGTAGTGATCAGAGGCTCCAGTTGTACATTCTCTCTTGCTAATTTGTATTTTTTTCTTCTCCAGAGCAAGAGCGTACAAGCCACCTGTTACCGGAGGTCTGCAGCGCTTTCTAGTCCAGTTGTCCTTTAAGCCATCTTTAAAAAATATATATAAATAAAATAATAATAATTCAGCCAGGTGTCATACTTAGAATATGTTGTAAATCATGGCAACACACTTAAAGCAGAATTAACGCACCATCAGAAAATCATAAAGGCCCCTTTGAATTTTGTTTTTGTTCCTTGATTCAAGAGCGATCTTCACTCCGTCCTGGCTGTCAGTCCATGGAGGCGGACATGGCATTTGATAGCAGGACCACAGAAAACACACTGCTCACTGCACATGGTAATCTTAACCATTTACTGACCTGAGGGGTGTGTAGTGCATTGATTCACAATGCTTTGCACGCTTCTCTGGTCCTTAAACGGTTAAGTAGGCTCTCTGCCTGCTTCAGTTTAAACAAAGGCGCCATGGCAAAATTCATAGGGGCCATAGGTGGGTAAATGTGTGTGGAGGTTGTCAGCAGGAGTTGGTTCTCCTTTAAGCTGGAGTGCTAATAAGAACTGGAATAATTATGGAGTAAATCACCTGCACTACAGGGGGGAAATAAACATGTTGCACATTCCCAATGATTTAAATGGGGCTTTTAACCCTTTAAGGACATGTGCAGCCAGTAGTTAACCCATTAAGGACCAGCCATGCACGCATGTCTCGTTCACTAAAGAACCACGGAGCCAGATTTAATTTTTTTTTTTTCTTTTCATGGTCTGATTCCGGACTACAAGAAAGGGAGCCCTAAAATACATGACGGTCATGGGTCCTTATGGCTCGCCAACTCGTGACATGCCAGGACAGTCATGGGTCCTTAAGGGGTTAACCCTTTGATATCCAGGGAAGTCACCAACACATTGAGATGCAATGTATTGATCTCTCTCTCTAGCACTCTGAGGGTTAAAAGCCCCCATTTCAGTCAATGGGAATTTTTATTTGTTTCTTGTGATACAGTTGATTTTCTCAGTTCTTAGTACATCAACCTTGTTAACCCTTTGAGAGCCAAAGGGGATACCCCTCTGGCCCTCAAAGGGTTAATCCGTTTTATATCAATATTTACTTTTAGCATGTCATTAATGAGCCTGATGATTCATCCTGTGTTTCTGGGGGAACTGTCCCCTTTATCTGTTTTACTGATAATAAATTACTGCTGCGGCTCCACACATCAGTTTCTCTAGGATGGTGCTGCATTTTACCATGTCTTGTAGAGGAGAAAGTAAAAAAGAAACGTTCTAGATTGTACTAGAATGACGCGTGTGGTAACACTGCTAATGCTTAGCTACTGCAATAGAACATTGCATTTATTTTTGTTAAAAAGCACTTGCCTTCGAGTCATGCTTTCCAAGGAAATGACTGTAACAATTTTTTTATGTTTACGGTTTGTGGATGGGAGCTGATAAACCTTAAATGATCAACTTCATGGTAGAACTTCACAGTATTTGTATTGGTTCCTAAAGTTGTCAAAATAAACCTAGACTTTTGTATCTAACTTTGTGATCGTGTGCTGACTTTGTTGTATGATGCTATTTATATATCTGTGTAATTCTCAGTCTCCTCGCTTCACTTGCCAGATTCTCCGTCTCCACCACATACACCCCTGGGCGGACAAAAACACCCAGGGGTGGCAGTAATGAGGAGATATCATGTCTCCTCCATACTGCCTTACCAGGAGATGCAATGAGGCGTGATTTTCACAGGAGTAGTCAGGGGCCAAAGGCTGAAGCATCCTCTATTGTACTGATCCTTCTGTTACCCTCTTTATGACTATATGTATTGTACACATATGACTAAGGAACCAATCACAGGCAGGGGCCTCGTCCACATTAGTAACCGCTCTATTCTACAGTATGTTCTGTACATGTATGATTGAGCCAATCAGAAGAAGCCAGACAGCCAAATATCTTCCCCTACCTCTGCTCTTATATTGTATACTGTACTTGTGGCCCTTTTGACTGCTATAGAGGTATCCAATGTGGTGCAACATATAATGTGCTGGATACCTCTCTGGGACTCAAGGGCTGAAATCAGTGTTGGCCAATCGGGGCAGGCAGCCAAAGGTCCACCCCTCTGTTCTAATGAATGCCCTGGGAGGAAGTTACATGCAGAGGAAGGAGAAGCTTTGTGTGCATCAGTGTGATCCAGGGAGAACAAATGCCCCCAATCTGCTGCAAGATTGAATTGTACAGGCACTTGGTGCCAGCATGTATCAGTGTGTTTGTGTATATAGGTACAGGACATACAGGGGTGAATGATTTTCTCTGCAAGGAGTTGGCCCTATCTCTTCTTCCAAAAAACAAACATGCCCCTTTCCACCCCCTGCCACTCCTGTGAAAATCTCCTGTAAGGGATTGCAGGGGCCTTCAATACACACCCCGCACAGTCAATACATATGCACAACACCCACATGCACCACAACACACATGCACAAAAGAACACTCACAATACACAAGTACAGCACACAAACTATGCACATGTGCAATACACGCACACACAATGCATACATGAAATACACACGCACAACACAAACTGACAAACACACCACAAGACACACACACCATGCATGCCCGCAATACACAGAACACGTGCAAAATACAAATGAACAATGCATGAACCATACACACACACACGCAATATAAGTGCGCACAATATACCACAACACACACACACACGCAAATTCAACAATCCAGTCATTAAGAACACTGTCTCCTTTCTGGATTTACCTGGATGTCGGGGGAAAATTGTCCAACATCTAAATTCACTTACATTTTTCACCCTATTACTACCAGACAGGTATCACATGCTGTGTTTTTTTTTTTTTTTTGTTTGTTTTTTTTTTGGGGGGGTGGTATTTATTTTATTAACTGCACGGGCAAAGATGTGCCAATATTGCTAGTGTGTGTACACTAGGAGTGTGGGACAGCATTGGCTGCCTGTTTTGTCATGTAAGCAATGCTTAACCCCTTAAGTGGCAGAGGTGTGCTCAATGGCAGGGGCGTTGCTAAGTTTCAAAAAGATCTGAAGCTAGAACCCATGGTAAAATTCAGTGTGCCTGGCACCCACATTAGTCACTAAAACCACGTGTGTACACATACAGACTTAAATTTATGTAGTTCATAGATGTGCATGAGGCCCTTTTTATAATCACAATATTAGTGTAGCTCCATTTCATTTGTTAGCACTGTGATATCACTTGTGTAGCTCCAGTTTAGTTGTTAGCTATGTTGTATCACTTGTGTAGCCTCATTTAATAAGCTGTTGTATTGCTTAGTTTATAAGGTCTGTGGTACAACAATCTCTTCCTTTTTTTTTATAATTATATATCCGCCTACCTCTAGAGCAGGCAGGGTGCTTGAATTTGCTGCTCTAAGGAACTAATCAAGTAGACAACAAATTAAAAGATCCTGCCTGAATCATAAACTTTGTTATGCTGCCCACTTAAAGGGATGGGAATTTCTCTTATAAAAATAGCAGAGTTATTATAAAAGTAACAGATTGCGCGATGTGTAAGATTACTTGTGTGTAGTTCGAAAGTTATGCTATAAAGATCACCCCCCACACCCTTCTGGCCACGTCAGGCAGAAGCTACAGTCTGGTCAGGACGACTGAAGCAAAGGACAAACATCAATAAGCAAAGGGAAATCCTGCCCTCCTCCAAGTAACCGTAGATAAGGCTGAAAAAAAATACATGCATCCAGCCCATGCCAAAAACACCCCTGTTGATCCAGAGGAAGGCAAAATTAAGCCCTCTGGAGCCATTTCCAATCTAGTCCTAAGTGTGTGCGGGGTGGGGGGGGGGGAATTATTCCTTCCTGACTCCAATTGGTAGTCATAGTTCCCCGGATCAATATCCTATTTGCTTTGAAGCCATCTCTCATAATTGTCAATATTATTCTGTGCTAGACAGGCATCCATTACTTTTTTGAATGCAGTTGCATTATCTGCAAACACAACATCCCGAGGCAAAGAATTCCATAGCCTTACCACTCTTACTGTAAAGAATCCCCACCTTTGTTTTAGTCGAAAGCGCCTTTCCTCTAGTCTTAATGGATGACCTCTTGTTCTTAGCTCAGCTCTTTGCATAAATAATTCATTGGATAGTTCTTTGTACTGACCTTGAATGTATTTGTAAATGGTAATCATATCACCCCTTAGATGTCTCTTCTCTAATGTAAACAAACCCAGTTTGGCTAGTCTCTTTGTAACTCAGATCCTCCAATCCCTTTATCAGTTTTGTTGCACGTCTCTGCACCTTTTCCAGTTAAGTAATGTATTTTTTTTTTTTTTTTTTTTTTTTTTTTTTTTTTTTTTTTTTAAGAACAGGCACCCAAAATTGTACTCCATATTCAAGATGGGGCCTAACCAAGGATTTATATAGAGGTAGGATAATAGCATCACTTGATTCTACACCTCTTTTTATGCAGGCTAGTACCTGATTTGCTCTTGCAGCAGCTGAGTGACTCTGCACACAGCCGTGAAGTCTATCAGTACTCTTAAATATTTCTCTAATGAGGATTTCCCAAGTTGTTTCCCATTTAGAGTATATGTAGCAAGTTTGTTTCTACAGCCCAAATGCATAACCTTACATTTATCTACATTAAATGACATCTGCCACTTTTCTGTCCATTCACTTAGTTTGTCTAAATCCTTCTGTAGGGAAAAAACATCCAGCTCTGTATGTATTTCCTTACATAGCTTAGTGTCATCAACAAAGATTGAGATGCTACTTTCAATTCCCACTTCTAGATCATTAATAAATTAAAAAGCATTGGTCTCAGGACTGAACACTGCGGCACCCGACTTATAACCTTAGACCAATTTGAAAAAGTTCCATTCACAACAACTCTTTGCCATCTATCATTTAACCAGTTCTCGATCCATGTACAGATAACACTGCCCAAACTGAAGCCTTTTAATTTATGCAGTAACCTGTTGTGAGGCACTGTATCAAAGGCTTTTTCAAAATCCAAGTAAACTACATCAACAGCAATTCCCCTGTCCAAATTACAACTCACTCTTTCATAAAATGCAAGTAAATTAGTCTGACATAATCTGTTCTTCATGAAACCATGCTGATTCCTACTAATGATATTCTTTGTCTTCACACAGTTCTGAATACTGTCAGTTAATAACCCTTCTAGTATCTTACCCACTATGGAAGTCAAGCTCACAGGTCTATAATTTCCTGGTTTGGATCTTGCTCCCTTTTTAAACAATGGAACTACATCAGCTTTCCTCCAATCACAGGGCACTATGCCTGATGAAAGTGAATCAATAAATATTAAGTATAATGGTTTTACTATTACTGAACTAAGTTCCATAAAGGGATAGTAATACCTAAGTATTAAAAAATCCCTATATTAAAGGGATAGTAATACTTCATTTTAACTTTATTTTATTTTGTAGGCATTAAAAAAACATGAAGAATGATATACGTCTTATCTCTCAAACCTTTATGGTTTAAGAGATATTCACAAAAAGTATCCCCCCCCGTTCAACCAGATCAGAAGGGAGATGCCCAGGTAGACTGCAGAGAGGGACAATCTTCAATTAAGATAAGGGAAAAAGCTGAAAAACTTGTCAAGGGGGGAAGGGCTTTCATTGTTTTCATACAAAGAAAATTGTCCCCTTCTGTTATCTGTCTGGTCTTACAACCAGATTCCACATCTGAGAAGAGATGGCTTACACTAGGAAAAAGGGGCGGGAGGGGAAACTTTGCTAGTGAATATCTCTCAAACCATAAAGGTTTGAGAGAAGACCTATCATTCTTCATGCTTTTTTTAATGCCTACAAAATAAAAAAGTTAAAATGAAGTATTACTATCCCTTTAAAGCCCTAGTTTAAAAAAAAAGTATTGCCCCCAGTGTCATCTCTCAAACCTTTATGGTTTGAGAGATGAACGCTTCTAACGTTGCCCTCTCCCTCCCCCTTCCCCGTAGTCAGCATTCTAGCTGATCCAATGCAGGGCTCCCCCAACAGTGTGCAGCCGTGTGGGGAGCCCTGAAATCCATGACGGTCCTGGCACTTCATGGGTCCTTATGGCTCACCAGCCCATAACGGGCCAGGACCGTCATGGGTCCTTAAGGGGTTAAAAAGTATACTGTGTCTTTAAGACAGCAAGCAGTGTCATAGGACCATTCTTGTGAATCAGCATGATACATGGGTTTATGGCAACACAGGAATACAAAAGAAAACCATGTTTCAGGGCTTTTAATGCATACGTTGTTAAGGAATTAAAAAAGAAGTGTTCTCTATATACATAGATTGCATACATTCGTAATGGTCTTTCTTTTGTATACAGATGCAAAACTGCTGCACAAAATTAAAATAAAAATGCTTTTACATTCACAGTAGTCCTTTTGTTCAAAGCAAATTGAATATTTTTTGCTTCTCCCCTTCCAAGATATTACATGACATAAATCATTAAACTGATACCAAGCCACTTTTATGGTGATGCTTGCCCTTTAGCTACATTAGGAGTAATTAAAGTAATGTGTAGTGTATTCACTTGGCAATACTTTATATTGCAGAATTGTATTGGTTATAAATAGTAATCTTTTATTTTGATTTTACTCTGCTCAGCCTTTTAACTGCCAGGTATTTGCAGTATTTCCACTACCTATCAAAACAATACCCCAAAGATGAGATCCTGCTAACAGCTACTGGTACTCCCATCAAACAGACACAGTGGCCTCCTAATGTTTGCAGGAAAGTTTATTAAAGGGATAGTAATACTTCGTTTTATGTTTATTTTATTTTGTAGGCATTTCCTAGTGTAAGCCATCTCTTCTCAGATGTGAATCTGGTTGTAAAACCAGACAGATAACAGCAGGGGGACAATCTTCTTTGTATGAAAAAAATGAAAGCCCTTCCCCCTTGACAAGCTTTTCAGCTTTTTCCCTTATCTTAATTGAAGATTGTCCCTCTCTGCAGTCTACCTGGGCACCTCCCTTCTGATCTGGCTGAACAGGGGGGGGGGGGGGGGTACTTTGCTTGTGAATATCTCTTAAACCATAAAGGTTTGAGAAATAAGACTTATATCGTTCTTCATGTTTTTTTAATGTCTACAAAATAAAAGATAAAACAAAGTATTACTATCCCTTTAAAAGAGGCAGCAAGCCCTTAAAGGGATAGTAATACTTAAAGGGACACTACTGTCCCATAAAAAATTCTTCTAGTTTTGTAGAGTAAAAAAAAAAAACAAATTACGTGGCACAAATCCTCTCTCTCTCAAACCTTTACTGTTTGAGAGAGATTTGCATGTAAAGTTCCCCCCTCCCTCCCCTTCGCCTGACAACAGCGCTTGACAGCAGAAGATCCCAGTCCGGGGACCAGCCGGCAGCTCTGCAGCAGTGCCGAAATTGTGTTATTTAAAAAGAATTACTTAATTGGAAAGGTCTACAAAGTGTTCCAATGAAGTATTTCTTTTTAAATAACGGGATTTCCGCTCTGCTGAAGAGCCTCCTCGAGGCTCTTAAAGCTGACATCAGGAGAGAGGGAACTTTAGATGCAAATATCTCTCAAACCGTAAAGGTTTGAGAGATGGGGTTTGTGTCATAAAATTTATTTTTTTAAACTCTACAAAACAAGAAGAATTTTTTATGGGAATTGACTGTCCCTTTAATATGTAAAAAAATATATATTGTAGTGTTTATTCCTCTGAGTAAAAGAAAGGTACTCCCACTGCCGAGAGGTGTTTTATTCAAAAGTGATTGCAGCTCAAACTTGAAATTTTCAGGTGCAGTATCACAGTGGCCTGAAATTGTAGTGGCGCTGTTGCTACACCATTCTATGGAAGTTTATGGTCAACTGACCAGATCCATAGGATGGTATAGCAACAGCACCACCGTACAATTTCAGGCCACTGTGACACAGCACCTGAAAATTTCAAGTTTGAGCTGTAATAACTTTTGAATAAAACACCTTTTAGCAGTGGAAGTGCTCTTGTTTTACTCAGGGGGAATAAACACTACAATAGATATATTTTTACATATTAAGTGTTACTATCCCTTTAAGCCAAGAACTCACTTAGGTAGGTGTACTTCCTACAGCAGTCGGGTGTATCCAAGTATTAACCTTTGAACTGGAACTCTGCTGTAGTCTTTTTCAGGTTGCAACCATTAACCCTTTGAGTGCAAGAGGGGTACGCAACACATTGCAATACGTTGCATACCCCTCTGGCACTCAAAGGGTTAATTTAGTCTTATGGTTAACTTTTTAACTACTGAAGTCTACTGTGAGCGAACGTGAACTAAATATAGACCTAAAACAGAGCTGCAGAGAGTTAAACTGTCACCTACCTTGGGGTAAGTGCTTATGCTATAATGAGACATTTGATCCCAGCTCCAATCCATGGGACACACCAACAGACTTTTCAGATATCCCTGATAAAGCACAGGTAAATCTATTACATAGACAGAGCCAATGATTACTGACCTGTGGCCAAGCAGGGAGATACTGAAACGTGACCTGTTGGTGTGGCCTTAGGACAAGAGATGTGAATCATCATTACAGGTTTAGGTCCCCTTTGAGGACCACAGTCATTGTGTCAGCCAAGTCAAAAAATACATAATTTGTATGCAGTTATCAGTCAGATATTTCTCATATACATGTGTGTGTGAAAACACATTTCAAGTAATTATCCATGAACGAAGGAATTTCATTTTAATACTCCAAGCCCCAATTAGCAGCAAAGGAGTTAACTTTTTGAGTGTCAGAAAGGTCACCAAAAGCATTGCAGCATTCAGTACCACCTTCATTGGCGCTCAAAGGGTTAAAGCAAGGCCGCTAGGCCTTCTCCTAAATTGGGATTGGGGATGGGAGTCCCTAGGAAAGCCTTGTGAATCTCCATTGGAAAAATAAAAACAACCCCAGCGCTGTGAGGGATTCGCGTTCGATTCTTCCAAGACCTCGACACAAGGCCTAGCGAATAAAAAGCCCTTTACATAAAAGTCTGTCCCAGATTCAGTCATTTCCTAAGTAGACAAGAAGTCTGGAGGCAATGCCTGGTAAAATCAAGTAATTCAATTCAGAAAACTAAAATCTGAACAGACTTACTCGTAGAGAAAGAAAAAGAAAAGTCGCATTTGTCTGTAATTATTGCGGAGCTGTATCCTCATACTTTGTATATAAACCCTTTAAAGACAAGAGGGGTGTTCAATGCTTTGTCCTTAAAGAGCTAATCACTGGATAACGTGTCAGCTGATCCCAATGCACAGCTCAGTTTAGCTTCTTAGTTTTCCCATCTTGTCCCCTGATTGAGTTTAGCTTCTTAGTTTTCACATCTTGTCCTCTGATTGGACCCTTGAACCTTGGAATGCATCTGTCAAACAGGAATACCGAGAGAATCATGCCTGGAAGGGAAAGAGGAAAGTCAATTGGCGTTTTCTGTGGTACATAAGACATAACTGGTTTTGTTCCAGACTTACTAAATACTTGCCGTGATACACAAGTCCTATTTGATTACTATTGTTTGTATGGCTTGTATTGAGTATTAGACATTACTACTTACACCTTGTTTCATTTATCTTTACAGTTTTACAGAGAAGACCCATCACAATTGCGGTGCGAATGGTGTCGGGGATTGTTGCACAGGTTATATTTAAAGGGATAGTCATACTTAATAATTACTAATCCCTATATTAAAGTCAAATTAAAAATAAATGTATTGCCCCCAGTGTCATTTCTCAGACCTTTATGGTTTGAGAGATAATCGCTCCTAAAGTTAACCCTCCCTCCCCCTTCCCCGAAGTCAGCGTTGTAGCTGACTGAAGGGAAATCCGGTCTTAAGATCATCAGGCGGCTCTGCAGCAGAGCCGAGATCGCCTTAATTAAAAAAAAAAAAAATATCTCACTAAAATGATCTTCTATGTGTGCCTGCAAACCAAGCACACATAGAAGACCATTTCAGTGAAAGATTTCTTTTTTTATTAATGCGATCTTGGCTCTGCTGCAGAGCCGCCTGACGGTCGTACAACTGGCTTCCCTGCAGTCAGCTAGAATGCTGACTTCAGGGAAGGGGGAGGGAGGGGGAACTTTAGGAGAGATTGTCTCTCAAACCATAAAGGTTTGAGAGATGACACTGGGGCAATACATTTCTTTTTAATATGACTTTAAAATGGGGGATAGTAATTATTAAGTATTACTATCCCTTTAACCCTTTGAATGCCATAGGGGTACATTAAGACAATATTTTAGGCCTCTTTCACAAGGGTGATGTAACTGGCAGCTTGCCACCTTCTCAGCATTCCTTCACCAATCCCATAACAGGGGGAGCGTAGAAGACTGATAGCCAACATGAGCAGCAGCCAAATATTATTGGCTGGTGTGTATGTGGGTCAGCCACTCATTGGAGGATGCATGAGATCTGCACTTCCAGCACTAGTCATATAAAAGGCCTGCTGGCAGCCCCTTCTAAACAGATCTGCCATGCTGCATATCTTTACGGAGTTCCTGTCAGAATACAGTAAAGATTCAGCTTCCTGGACTTTGATGCTTTCATGCGAGATGAGTCACCCGTGTGAAAGAATCATAGTCCTACAGTACATATTTCAGCATGGGTGACAAACACACCGTTGCCGTGCTGGTGTATCTCATGTAGCATCGGCTTTAGACTTAGATACCAGATAGATAGTATTTACAGATTAAACTTTTTTCTTGATAGACTAAAATAGAGTATGAAACATTTTTCAACCTTTACCTGGAATCCAGTGTAAAATGTATAAAAGTTATCTGGACTAAGAAAAGGGTATTACTTATTTGCTATAATCAAGAAAAATAAAGTCTTACCTATTACAGGTCCAGCCCAGTAAACAACGGCATATTCTGAAAAGGTGTTTCCTTCACAATGGAACAGGACCGAGAAGGCAAGTGCAGGATTGAATACAGCCCCAGTAAGGTGTCCCCCTGAAAAACAACAACACAGCTATAGGTTCATTCTAACACACAGTGCAGGCATTAGATTATCACCTCTACTGCACTAATAGGTATGGAATAGCCAACATTCACAACTGCTTCAAGTAGCCATACTTAAAGGGATAGTAATACTTGAAAATAAGTTTATTTTATATTGTAGCCCTTAAAAAAACATGAAAAATGATATGTCTTATGGTTTGGGAGATATTCAGAAGTAAAGTTTCCCCTGGAGTGACGTCATTGCTCCACCCTTCAGATCTGGAATCCATCCCGGGACAGGTTGTGCCTCTCCAGAAGTGCTGAGATCACCATCTTTAAAAAGAATTTCATAATTGGAATGGTCTACAAAGTGTGCTTTCAAGCCAGGCACACTTTGTAGATGGTTCCAATTAAGTACTTATTTTCAAAGATCGTAATCTCGGCACTGCTAAAGAGCTGCCAGCTGATCTGTGGACCAAATTCCAAATCTGTCCACTAGATGGCAGACTTGGCTGAAACAGCCAGGAAAAGAGAATCCTATATAATAATTCGCTAAGTTGTGTGTAACGCCCGACATGCGCAGTAGACACTGCTGCGCGTGCGGCACTCATTGCAGTAGAGACTGCCCGTGCCGCGGCTGATACAGCTGTATCAGCCGAGGCGCGGGTAGTCTCCACTGTGCGTGACTGCCCCACGACTGGCTGCCAGAGGCACTGTGGCCCGTGTAACGGGCTGTTCAACTAGTTTTACTATATTTTACATGTGAATATCTCCCAAACCATAAAGGTTTGGGAGATAAGACTTATATCATTTTTCATGTTTTTTTAAGGGCTACAATATAAATACAATTATTTTCAAGTATTACTATCCCTTTAAAGTGATAGTAATACATGGATTTAAAGAAATTTAATTCGGTAGATATTAAAAAAATTAACTAATTGCTCCTTTTCCATTCTCCCAAACCTTTATGGTTTAAGAGATATCAGTTTTATTGCACTAGTTACAAAGAAATACTTAATTTAAATGGTCTACAGCGTGTGCTCGCAAACCACGTTGTAGACCATTCAAAAGTTATTTCTTCGTAACTAGTGGGATTTCGGCTCTGCTGAAGAGCCACAGGACAGTCTGCGCACCAGGATCTCCGCCTGTAAGTTAGAAAGTGGACGTCAGCGCAAGGGGAGGGAAGGGGGAACTTTGTTATCTGATATCTCTCAAACCATAAAGGTTTGGGAGATTGGAAACAGCACAATTAATTCAGTTTTTTAATATCTACCAAATTACATTTCTTTAACACCTTAAGGACTACATGACGTGGTATGACCAGTGACGATCAGAGCACATCACGTACTTTTTACTTACATCGCTCTACCGGGAGTGCTGTAAGTAAAAATGGAGCCTACAATTGATCGCTCCAAGACCAGAGCGATCTCTCTTAGGCCTCAAAGCAGCACGCCGGTACGCGTAACAGGTCACGTGTACTGGCGCGTCGGCAAGGATCAAAGCGGTCCTTAAGGGAAGGTAACTTCCCTGGACCACTGGTACTTAAGGGGTTAAATTCATGTATTACTATCACTTTAAAATAAGATATAAAAGGTTTTGCTGATCTGCCAGCGCAGACCCAGTTATCAGTAGATACCAGCAGAGCAGATCTGCTAACAGGCCAACTATCTGATGATAGTCTTAAAACTCTGCCAGTGTCTCTCCAGTGATCTGCAAGGCCCGTGAGGAAGATGAAGACACGGTGCAGTGTTTTCCACAGAAGCCCCACTTCAATGGAATTTGTAGACAAAAGGGGGTCAGTGGAGAAGACAGATATTCCAGAAGTGCAGATGTCACCCAGCCCTACAAATTACAAAAATCTGCAGAAGGACAGAGTACTGCAGAGCTTAACTAAGTCACCCCTTAAAACTGACCAACAAGCTTTGTCCGAAGCCAAACACACCCAGTTATGCATATCTTCTCTATACTGCCTGTCCCATTGGTGTAAGCATGGGGTGTGATTTTCACAGGAGTAGCCCCCCTGCCCACTTTGGAGATCTTGGTGCACTGGCTCCATAGAATAGCACAGGGGAAGTGATCTCACTGGAGAAGTCTTAACTTTTGCAGGAGAAACATACACACTCCCCTTACACTGTGAAGAGGAGAATTTCCTGGGCAGGTATTGGAGGAGTCCACCAACCACTACCTTCATGAACTGATATGGGGCCTAAAGCATGACATGTTTTATACCAGTTGTACAATGCATTGCTTACCTTTCTGGCACACAAAGGGTTATATAATAACAAAGTGTCTGAGTTTTAACATAATGTGTACCACTGGACTGGAGGGAGAGAACTTCACTTTCCAAGAATGTAATAACTCCCGCTCAGCCTGACTACCTCTGTTCTCTGCTCCCTAGTTCTAGCTGAACTGGTGTTACACACACTTAAATACCCTGTTCTTCATCCCAACCTCTGACTTTAACTGTTATCTTAATATAAACAGTACAAAACAACATTAAAGGGATAGTAATGTTTCACAATAAAAGCAGCTCCAATTAATCTTCATAGTATTTGGGCCACGGGGAGTTTTATTCAAATTCTGTCAGAGTTGTATTTCAAGAGTAATTGAATGATAAAGTATCCCACTCCTGCCCCTTTTACTGATGTAACACTGCTCACCTCAGAGGAGCAAGACTGTCCGGATGGATCTCAGAGAGGGAGAATCTTCAGTGATCATAAGGGAAAACCTGAAAAACCTGTCAAGGGGGGCAGGGTTTTTCCTTATGCTCACAGTAAGAATATTGTCCCTCGCTGCTACCTGTCTGGTCAAGTGACCAGATTCCACATCTGAGGTGAACAGTGTTACATTAGTAAAAGGGACGGGAGGGGGATACTTTATCATTCAATTACTCTTGAAGTACAACTCTGATAGTATTGAAATAACACTCTCCATGGCCCAAACACTATGATGATTAAATGGAGCTGCTTTTATTGTGAAACATTACTATCCATTTAAATAAATTCTCTCAGAACAGAAAAGTTTACATTTGATAAAAACACAAGTTTAGGGTTATATTTTAGGAATGAAACAGGAACAAATCATTGTTATTTATGTTAGCAGTGTGTGTGGTTGTGGGATGTATAAATGTTAGCACACAAACAGGGCAAATGCAGACTGTGCCATCACTGCTCCACTGAGACAAAATTGGTGTTTGCAAAAGAATGAGAAATAGGAAAATGTAAAAAGGTGCAAGTGATGTATATAAAACAAAACACACCCCAACAATGAACTGCTCCTTAAATTATAGAAAGTCTGCACCCCAAATAGTACTTTTACTGCAACATCTGAAATTCTGGAACAAAACAACCAATGTATAAAAATCTTTATACATTTATATTGTCACACACTCTAAAAGCGAGCTGAGAACACGTTGCTTAGGTAATAATTATACATCTTCCTCATGATGTAACGTAACATCGACCTATTTAATTTTTTAGGTGATTGTGTTCCTTTAACCACTTGCATTACATAACCCACTGGCTTTCAAAGGCTTAACCCCTTAAGGACCGGCCACGTCCTCGCAGAACCATGGACTTTTTTTTTTTTTTCGGTTCCGGACTCCCCGAACGGCATGCAGCCATGGGGGGGGGGGGGCCAGAATTCCATGACGATCATAATACATCATCGGTTGTTAAGTCAAATCTACCCATGACGTACTATGACTGTCAAAGATCGTTAAGGGGTTAAGCACAAGCGAGTTAATCCAAATGGATGAGGCACTGATTAGGGCCCGTGTTTAACCCTTTCCGTGTCAGAGAGGTGAGCAATGCAATGCATACCCCCTGGCATTTAAAGGGTTAAATCAGGGTTATCCTTAAATCCTGGCTGGTATGAGGCCCCTGAGGACAAGTTTGGACACACTTGCCATAGGCCATATACATACTGGGCCACCTTGAAGTTTGGTTGGAACATGTTTAACACAACAAAATGGTATGGCAAATTATACATTAATCAAAATAAAGGCAGATGCCATAAATATCTACCTTTTCACAACTATACAGTACTATATACTATACAGTACATCAGAACTGTCTTAACGTATTTCTGATGCAGAGGCCCACAGGCAGTAGAGGTGAGGTAAAGAGACCTGTGGCCTCCATTCAGTCTAAGGTCCATGTGTGATCTGCCCTGACCTGCTGTATACAACGAAACTCTGTTTGTCTGCGGAAACCTGCTTGACTGCTCTGGTGCAGGCACAACTCAGCTCTGCAGCATACAAGTTTACCTTTAACCCTTTACAAGACCAGAGGGGTGTACACCTTTTTTTCTGTTTGAAGTCCCATTAGATATTTTCAGCTGGCCAATACTGAAAACACATTCTGACACAGTATCAGAATCCTTTCTACTACATTCACAGAGCAGGAAACGCTCCACAGGAAGCTCAGATTGAAAGATATCTGCTGCTTCCTGTGGGCTGTATCAGGCAGGGGACACCAGGGGGCCAATAGTCTGCCTGGTTCCCTGTCTGATCCCCAATGTCCCTGTTTAGCTTTTATTATTAAAGGGACAGTAAAGTTTCACAATAGAAGCAGCTCCAATTAATCTTCACAGTATTTTGGCCATGGAGAGTGTTATTTCAGTACTGTCAGAGTTGTAGTTCAAGAGTAATTGAATGATAATGTATCCGCATCATGCCCATTTTACTGATATAACACTGCTCAGCTCAGAGCAGCAGGGTGTGTCCAGGTAGTTTACAGAGAGGGACAATCTTCATTAAGATAAGGGAAAAAGCTGAAAAACCTGTCAAGGGGGTAGGGTTTTCATTGTTCTCACAGTAAGAAGATTGTTCCCTGCTGTTATCTGTCTGCTCTATGGACCAGATCCCACATCTGAGGAAAGCAGTGTTACACTAGGTAAAAGGGGCAGGAGGGGGATACTTTATCATTCAATTACTCAAACTACAACTCTGACAGTATTGAAATAACACTTTCCATGGCCCAAATACTATGAAGATTAATTGGAGCTGCTTTTATTGTGAAACATTACTATCCCTTTAAACCATGAACCCTTCTGATGCCAGACAGCATACAACACATTGCACAGCAAAAGTCTTTTTCTGGCCGAACTTACCACCGGTTGTAATGGAATCCAGCCAACAAAATGCCATTTAGGGCCATATGCAGAAAAAAAAGTTGAGCAATTCTGGGGAAAAACAGATGCATCATAGGGTACAAATAAACATTCCTATTTATTTCAATGGGACTTTTTAACCCCTAGGGTACTAAAGAGGTCCTCATAGATGTGTGCCAACAATGAATTGCATACTGCACAAGAAAAGAAACACCACTGCAACACTGTGTGCAATGAAAAAGGCCTAGTTAGGTGCTTAGAGAAGTATCCTTTTACTAGTAGAAATTTACAGTATAAAAAATAACCTTTACTGATAGAATTTAAAGGGATAGTAATGTTTCATAATAAAAGCAGTTCTAATTAATCATCATAGTATTTGAGTTGTAGTACAAGAGTAATTCAATGACAAAGCCCCTTTTACTGATATAACACTGATGTAACACTGTTCAGCCAGAGCAGAAGGGAGGTGCCCAGGTAGACTGCAGAGAGGGACAATCTTCAATTAAGATAAGTGAAAACCTGAAAAACTTGTCAAGGGGGGCAGGGCTTTCATTGTTCTCATAGAAAGAAGATTGTCCCCTGCTGTTATCTGTCTGGTCTATGGACTGGATTCCACATCTGAGAAGAGATGGCTTACACTAGGAAGAAGGGGCGGGAGGGGAAACTTTGCTTGTGAATATCTCTTAAACCATAAAGGTTTGAGAGATAAGACTTATATCGTTCTTCATGTTTTTTTTAATGTCTACAAAATAAAATAAAGATAAAACGAAGTATTACTATCCCTTTAAAAACACACATTGTAGTACTTTTAAAATCATATCTTTAGTACTGGGGTTGCGTATGCTCTTCAGAAATATCATCAGAAGAAGCTAATTAGTTGGTTCTTATACTAGTTATAATGAATTACTAGCAATTGTTAGGATATTTATGGTGCGATGCAAGAAACATTCACATCAGATAAAGGCATTTTTGTGCACAAATAGATTTTGCTCATGTTTTAATCCAGGAAACTGAATACCGAACGCTTCTTGAATTGCGCATGAAAAATTCCTTTTTATGACAACACTCCACAGACGTATAAATTAATTCGCAATAGCACATCCTGCATTAGGCGCATTCGCTATTCAACTCAAGCATATTCGTTAATCCTGGCCACACCAACAAAAATAAATATGCGCAGCTGTTCGCTAATCTTGATTTTTCATGTGCAATTCAACAAAATCATGCGCAAACCTATTCCCTAGTGGTTTTCACATGGGAAATAGCGATTGCACACGTTTCCTGCATTCAACCATTAGTTGCTATTTCTAGTTATCATTTAAATGCACCTGCTACTTCGCTACTATCATAAAGTAAATAGTCAGACAGACAAGTCTGCACCGTGAATAAACTGAATTGCAGTTTTATTCTTCATCCACTTCAAGCATTGAGCCATACACACAAATTGAAAAGTCGATTTGTTCTGGAGCAAACCAGCTGCACCATACATGGGAAAGTTTGGAAGGTTTTTTCGTCCATGAATTTAAATGGGTGGAAGACTCAGAGGCTATAAACTAAATAGATGCAGTTGTGGTGTAATCCAACTGCACAATAGGAGGAGACAAAGTGATGAGTACATCATGAAACGCATAGGGATATTTTGCTATTTTATAAATTTTATATTGATGATAACATTCCGTTCCTGTTGGAGGTCTGAGGTGGCCGACTGTGAATTCTACAGTGGAAGAATTTGCTAGCTTGGTACATAACCAGTGCATGCTGTCAGTCTAAGATGCCTCTATATCTAGTAAGTACCAGTCTACAAATAGCAAGGTACGTATTTTAAGATACTGCACCTAGAGGTGTTCTGCGCTCTCCTTTTTTTTTTTTTTTGTTAGGGAGAACTAAAAGTTCATAGAGTCTCATTGAGAGTCTTAATCCCCTTCAAAACTAAGGAGGTCTCTGATTCAAGGGATTAACCCATTGAGTTCCAGAGGGGTATTCCCAATTATTTAAAGCCCCATTTAAATCATTGGGAATATTAGGAGTCTGTACTTGTTCCTTTTGAACATAGGGCCATACACTTTACTAATGTGGGAGGAGAGGGGAAAAAAGGTACATCTGGTGTCCCTGCATTCCCATTATTGGGGCATTGCTTACCTGATGGGTGTGTGACTGGCGGCCTGCTCACATGGGTGTCAGTCAAACATGACTGGTTGACAGCTAACCGATTGAATGCATACCTCCCAAGTGTCACTCTTTAGGAGGGACAGTCCCTTTTGAGATCCAAATCCCTCTGTCCCTGTGATTAGGAGATCAGACTGTGTAGTGTGTATATATGTGTATCACATTGCTCCACAGCAAAAAACTCACATTAAACTTTATATAAAAGTCACTATATGTGTTTATACATTAGTCTGTGTAAATAAAATATATTGGTCTTCTTCGAAATCATTTATTCAGTTCCACAAAGAGGTGTCACTGGGTCATAAAGTAAGCTAAAAATTATGGGTAATGCCAGGCCTACCTGCCACGCTCCCAGTATCACCACCTCAAACACAAGTGTCCTCTTTGGACATTTGAAATGTTGAGAGATATGTGAATGGTTTCAGTTTGGCTGCAGTCCCCACAGGCCAATAATGTATCTTTACTGCTGCTCAGTACACAGTACCAATGAAGCACGGTTCACGACAGTCGCCTGTAAACACAGCCCAACTCACAGCAAAATGTTGTCAAAGAAGATGAGGCAAATGATTAATCTGCACAAAGAATGTGGAGTAATTTGCTTCACTTTTCTTTGTGCATAGGACCCACAGGGTAAGAATGTGGTTTAGGGCTCTTTCACATATGCAATGGAGCTGTAGGAGTCCCCTGCTACAGTTCTATCACCTGTATTGTGAACTCACCTTTCTCTTGCATTCCACTGCAAAACCTGTAGTGGAAGGGAGGGGGGCTGCCAACTGACCATGTGAGCCCCAGCCGAATATTCTGCATGATGGCCACATGGGCATACCTGGGAACTCTCCGGTTTTGCCCCGGAGACTCCGGATTTTAGACTGAATTACCGGGTCTCCGGGGGAATGTGTGGATCACCGGGTGGGCAGAGTTTAAATGGAAGCTCTGCCCACTTGTGCTCTGTCCCGCCTGGTTCCTCCCACTCCCCGCCCTCTTAGATACATTTTGCAGGGGGTTTTTTTGTCCCGCCCCCCCCTCCATGACTAAGCCGCGCCCCTTTTATGACACGAATCGCGTCATTTTCTTCACAGATCGGCACTGACAGGGTTACCATCCGGGTAGCCCTGTCTCAAAAGTTCCCAAGTATGCACATGGGTCGGCCATGCATAGTAATTAGTGATGAGTATCTCAACTTCCAACACCACCAGCTAGAAAATTCTGCCAGGGGTGCAGATCTGCCCTACTACATATTTATGGTGTTCCTGCATAAATTGTCCTTGCAAAATGCACCATAGTCCAATAGATTACCTTTCAGCACAGGAGACATAAGCACTGCATCATCGCTGATGTCAAAGGTCTTCTGGGTGCCCCACAGGTCTCTGTAAAGACCTGTCCAGCTGCATATTTACCAAGTTCCTGTTTGGACACAGTAAAAATGCAGTGGTACAGCCCCCTCTGGCACTTAACCCTCTGAGTGTCAGATAGGTATCCAATACAATGCGTTGGATATCTCTCTATCACTCAAAGAGTTAAAAGGATTAATAACTAACTGCAGAGGAGAATATAGAAACTGGAGAGTTTTCTCACCAGCCAGAAAACTGCTACTCGTTGATGGGATTTGTAGTTTAACAACTGGAGAGACATGTGTTTGTATTGCTTATCTGCTGTTTGGCTAGTAATGTCATGATATTTACTCTGCAGAGACACAAAGATAATCTGCTTTCAGTCAAAGTTTCTACACCAAAGACAAACACTCCATTACAATGAGGAATATTATTGTCTTGCTTGAGCAAAATATAAACATACTTTAGGAAAAAAGTAGAAGTTTTAAGTGCCAGCGATCAGTTGTATGTCCATAGACGTGTATAAAAATATGAACATTTAGAAGCCAGAAGTAATTGTTTAACCCTTTGAGTGCCAGAGGCACTCAAAGCATTAAAGCTTAACTTTCACCAGCGTGGCAAACGGTAATTACATTAGCGATATGCAAACACTTCATTTTAATTTTCAAGTATAACTGCTGCATTAACCCTCTGAGTGCCAGAGGGGTACGCAACGCATTGCTTTGCAATGCGTTGCATACCCCTCTGGCACTCAAAGGGTTAACGAAGAATATAACCTTTTAAGCAGGCAGACATCGGCTGGGATCTTGCAGTAGGCGCTCTCTGCGCCTGTGCTGTCAGTTCCTTTCGGAACAAAGGAATTCAACCCACCAATCGTGGAGTTGAAGGGGACGGACAGCGCAGATGCAGAGATGCCGGCTCTGCAAGATGTCTGACCTGTTACCCGCTGCCTGCCTGCATAACAGGTTATATTTTTCGTTAATGCAGCAATTATACTTGAAAATAAAACGAAGTATGTGGATATCGCTAATGTAATTATCATTTGCTGTGTTATGTCTTGCTGGTGAAAGTTCCACTTTAAAGGGACAGTAATGCCCCATAAAACCTTTTTATACTTTTATAGAGCTGAAGAAAATAAGCAGAATGGTGCACACCTTATCTCTCACACCACTATGGTTTGAGAGATATAGGCACTGAAAGTTCGCCCCTCTCTCCTGATGTCAGCTGTAAAGCTGACAGCAGGAGATTCGAGTCATACCCCTCAAAGAGGCTCTGCAGCAGAGCTGAAATCGCAGTACTGCAAAATAATTACTTCAGTGGAAATGCCTACAAAGTGTGCCTGGTTTCCAATTAAGTAATTCTTTTGCAATATCGCGATTTGGCTCTGCTGCAGAGCCACCGGAGGTCCCCGGACCGGAATCTCCTGCTGTCAGCTAGACGATGACGGCAGGAGAAGGAGAGAGAGGGGCGAACTTTCAGTGCAAATATCTCTCAAACCATAGCGGTTTGAGAGATAGTGTTTGCACCATTCTGCTTATTTTCTGGAGCTTTACAAAACTATATAAAAAAAAAATTTATGGGACATTACAGTCCCTTTAAGACCCTGTGCTTCCAGGATTTTTCTCTCCCTACTTGTATACCAGTAATGTCAGACATGCGGCCCAAAGATAATAAATCTCGGTCCCTGGCAGGATTTTAAATCAGCTTGACTTTCTGTCACCTTTTAGCACAAGGGTAGGACAATTCTGGCTCTCTAGCTGTTAAATGGCTAGGGATGTTGAGAGTTGTAGTCACCAACAGCCTGAGAGCCAAAGTTTCCATTCCCCTGTCCTAGAAGTAAAGTAAACCCAGGGTTCATTATCAAAACAGCCACAGCAGAGCAGCAAACTATTTACATTTCCTCCCCCTCTCCAGACCTCCCAAACAAACTAATAGCGCAGACATGAGCAACCATTATTACAGCCCTCTGTAGAGGGAATTGTTGAGTATGCACCCTAAACTACATTTGAGTTTGACATGCCTGGTGTACATACCATTTAAAAAAAGAAAGCAATAATGATACCTTATTTAGGTGGTTTTAGGGGAAGTCCTACTTCTAAAAATACCATAGGACGCACAATACACAAAACACAGTGATGAATCAGATATTTACCAAGAGAAAAACAACCATGTATTAAAGCTGTACCACTGCAATTCAAGAGCCATATATGCAGAGAGGAGAAAACTAACTGTACTACAGGTAAATTGCTTCTGAGCTGGAGACCAAGTGGGACTTTAAACTCCAGGTCTTGAAATGCATTTGAGACCTCTGTAAAAGTCTAGAGATTAACCCTTTAAGTTCCAGAGGGGTGTGCAACACTGCGCAAAGCAATGTGTTGCATACTCCTCTGGCACTCAAAGGGTTAAAAGCCCCCTTAAAATCAGTAGAAATCAGTATTTGACCCCATGTTGCAGTTTGCCTCAAAATTATTCCATTTCTTTATAACAGGGCCCTCAAAATGTATATTTTAATAAGGACCTTGATATATCACTGAGTTGTTCACATTCCTCTTTCATTCCTCGTCCATTAATATGTCTGGATAAATACCCATGTGCCCCCTTCTTACCTAGATACACCAGGGTAGTGATGAGCAGTGCCACCAAATGCGGCTGGTACACAGGCTTCACCCGGTGCAGGTAATGGAGAAGCACATACAGACACAGGGCACACAGCAGCTCCACTCCAGCCCCAGGCAGAACAGAGGTACGCAGGGGGCCGCTGATGCAGGATGCTGCCTGGCGGCCGTGCAGAGGAGACAGCTCCAGGGACCATACGACCGGCATGAGCAGACGGGACAGGCCAGCGGCCAAGAACTGAGCGCACAGCCGGAGAGAGGTGAGAAGGGCCGATTCCTCCATGCGGAGCCATCGATGCAGACTGCCGCACGGGTTACACACAGCCGGGGCAGAGGTCAGGCAGTGCAGCACGGTGAGTAGGTAGGTGATGGTCAAGCACAGGCTTGGCTCCAAGCCACCTGCAGTCCCCAGCAGCACCGCCTCTCGGATACAGCAGCACAGCTGCAAGGTGCACACCACTTCCAAAGCCAGCTCCTGCTGGACCCCAGCCTGCAGCCTTGCCCGGCATAGTGCACGGAGCAGCTCACACAAGAGCACCACGGCTACCACTACAAGTAGGGACAGGTATAGCACAGGCATTGCACTAGCACTCCTGGGACCCGACACTAGTAATACTCATGGAGTACGACTCCTACACACACCACTCTTCTGGACACCAGGCACTACTAGCACTCCTCCTCCAGTCCCCTGCCCTGTTAGCACTACTCCTCCTCCAGTCCCCTGCCCTGTTAGCACTACTCCTCCTCCCGTCCCCTGTCTGCTAGCACTACTCCTCCTCTCTCCCCTTGCCCTGCCAACACTACTCCCCTACAACCTCTCCCCCACCCTCTGCCCTACTACCTCTTCCCCACCCCCTGCCCCGCGGCATCCACAATCTGTCCTATCCAGACCATCGCTACGTGGTGGCTTCACTTGTTGCCAGGCAACCGAGTGACGTCACATCCGCCTTCGAACTCAAAGTTCGGTAGACTCTGCTCAAAGCTGTACTGTCACATGTCCCCGATTAGCTGACACAGCGGGTTGCAGGGTAAAGGAGGATCATGTTGTACTGTAAATCTCTCCGATGTGCTGTTGAACTAAAACTCCCATCATTCAACAGCTAGGGAGCCACACGTTGCGAACACATTGCAATCCTCGTTTGTAAATTTTTCTTCTCTGTGTTTGGACTATAAATCCCGTCACCCTCAATCAGAGGATGATAGGAGTTGTAGGCTCGGGATAACGGGAGTTCTACTCCAGCAGATGGATAGCCGATTGTTCCTACTCAACGCTGTCTACTTTCATAACGCTATCTTCTTTGTCTTTGGACTACAACTCCCATTATCCTCAGTCGGATGATGATAGGAGTTGTAGGCTCAGGATGACGGGCGTTCTAGTCTAACAGATGGAGAGCCACATATTGCCTTCTCTATGCACTCCACTTTTATAACGCGATCTTCTTTGTATTTGGACTACAACTTCCATTATCCTCAATCGAAGGTTAATGGAAGTTGTAGTCTGAGGACTGTGGGAGTTGTAGCTCAATAGTTGGAGAACTACATGTTGTCAACCCCATGCAGTCCTCTTGATTCCTGTAGCACAAAAGTAAAAGGGAAATATACTTTTAGGAAACATATTTTGTCTATCAGAGGAGTTACTTAGGTATAGGGGCCCTTTAAACAGAAATCCAGCAGCGTCCTCTACGAAGATGTACTCCCCCTAGAGCTCAACAGTTGGAGAGCCACATATTGTCTAGCCCATGCAGTCTAACAGTAGGCCTGCACTATTATCACATTTGCCAGTTTTACCCTTGGGTTAGTGGAGACACATGACAACCCTCTGGCACTCAAGGGTTAAATCTAGAAGAGTGGTTTAAGGGTAGTCTTATCATAACACTGCTCCGTTTTCTCAATGTTTTGCAGTAAGTACCATTCTGGTGTTCCTGTTGCTGATACCATTCTGTTGTTCCTGTTGCTGATACCATTTTGGTGTTCCCAGGAGAGGGCTGGCGGGGGGCAGTTGCCCCCTGGGCCGGTCATATGTCTGGGCTGGTGGGCCACTCCCGCTTGTTGCTGCAAATGTAGCTATGCTAGTGATACCGCAGAGCTTACAATTGAAATGGAGCTACAATCCAAGTGGAGATGCACTAGTAGCATAACCCATTTCTCTTGTAAGCTGTATAGTATCACTAGTGCAGCTATACTTACATTGTAAGCTCTGTAGTTGCACCAGTGTAACCCCATTTCACTGTAAGCTTCGTGGTATTTCTTGCCTTACTTCACAACACTAAGTCTTTGAGTGCCAGAGGGGTATGCTCTGGCACTCAAAGGGTTAATGGCAATTTTAATATTCACAAATGGGTGTGGGCTGGAATGATAGTAGAATTGGGCCACTTGATTGTAGTTGCCCGCCAGTCCACATGTTGCCAGTCCTCCCCTGGGTGTTCTGTTGCTGATAAATATTCAGGTGTTCCTGTTGGTCCAGCTAGTGTAACTATTCTTGATCTTCTCCTGACCTGGACCTGTACCCCGGCCATTTGTCTGTCTCTTTAGTTTGTCCTGAAGCCAACTTTTTCAGTGATCCTTCTCAAGGAATTGGGTCATATGGCCTCCTGTTATTATCATACCTGGGAACTTTTTATTGTTGTCTCCCCGGAGGGGAGTCCTCTGCTACCATGGGTGGTGTGAAGAATGACGCGAATCATGTCAAAAAGGGGCGGGTCTTAACGTGAGTGCCGGGAGAGGGCTTAAAAGAAGGTTGGGGGGAAGGAGCTACACCGGGGGAAAAAGTAGGAGTGGGTAGAGTTTCAATAGAAACTCCCCACATCCGGAGGACTTAGCCTCTGCCCCGGAGACCTGGTAAAGCAGTGCCAAAACTGGAGTCTCCGGGGCAAATCCGAGAGTTCCCAAGTATGGTTATTATTAGTGGTCACTTATCTTTGTTCCAGTGGTTCTCTGCCTTTCTTTCTCATGTGAGCAGTTTGTTTATTTCCTCTGTTTTATTTCTTCCCCTTTCCTTTGCATTTATTTCTCTGCCTCTCAGTATTTTGCATTCTACCTCTGCCTGCTGCAGTTCCTTACTCGCCTGACCTGCCTTTTTGCATTCAGTCTTTATGCTGTTCCTTCCCTTCCAGCCTCTTTTCCCACTTCTCATCCATCTGCATTGTGTTCTCCTCAGTACCTTTTTGTTTCTTCCTATTTGCATTTACCCCCACAGCTTCCGCAGATCATTCCCTCTCCGTCTCTTCTTTTTCCTTCTTCTCTTTGCAACAGGGAACTTGTTCTTCATTTGCTAGGCTACCTTCTTCTTATTTCTCCTTGCGCCCTTTTGTGGAATACGCTAGATTTCTATTGCTTTTATAGTACTAGCTCTCGCCTGCCCACTGCTTTACTGTTGTCTAGCTGTTCCTCTTTTTCTAGCCCTTGCTCTCTTCTACCCCCTGCTGATGTTTTCTTGTCTTCCTGTTTTTTTCCTAGACCTCTCTCTCCACTGCTGGCCTTTCATCTTTTGCCACCTAACCATATTGTATTCACTAGGAAATGACCCTTATGGATCTTGCAAATTCTAAACAAGATTACTGTCGCACTCACTGTTTATACATTGTAGCGAGGTGCTTCCAACACTATATACTTATGCAGATACTCTCATAAACAATGTTGGGCACTCTCTTCTTAAAACTTAGCATTTATTGCTGCATATTTAAAAATATCATCCAACTTTCAGTCGTTACGCGACTTTCATCAGGGAGAAGAACATCTTATCCCTGATGAAAGTCGCTTAGCAAATGAAACGTTGATGATATTTTTAAATATGCAGCAATAAATGCTAAGTTTAAGAAGAGAGTGCCCCACATCGTTTATGGAAGTATCTCCTTATGAATCTTGGCCATCCAGGCCACAATACTTAGGAAAACCTCCAAATTTTGTTACAAGATTAGCGTGATCATATTATGCTATTAAATCACGGGCGCAGAAGTTGAGTTCTCTAGGGTTCACAAAAAGAACAGGATTTAAAGTGTAGTTTCCATTTGTAACAAATATGTTCAGAGCTGGAAGTTTGTACTAGTCTGTGACTACTAAGATAGTAAGCAGACTAGTAGGAAATTATGCTCTTCTCTAAGTTTAACATCGGATGGACTAGTAACAGTCCAGCTCCTGACTGCTAACATTTTTCTCTGACACGTGAAATTGATTTTCAAGGAGCTTTCAAAACCATCTATATTTAAGTTAGCCATTTTTTTTTTATTTCAAACGATAGTTTCTCAGTTTATGTACATGAACTAGTACTGACCAGCAGTGAATGGCTGGTGGGAGGAAAAGCAGAGTGGGATATTAGTATAAGGCTGACAGAGAGTGAGTGGTGGGAGGAAGAGGATTGTGGAATGTTATTATCTGGCAGCAGGAAGTAAGTGGTGGGAGGAAGAGGATTGTGGAATGTTAGTATCTGCAGCAGGAAGTGAGTGGTGGGAGGAAGAGGATTGTGGAAAGTTATTATCTGGCAGCAGGAAGCGAGTGGTGAGAGGAAGAGGATTGTGGAATGTTAGTATCTGGCAACTGGGAAGTGAGTGGTGGGAGGAAGAAGACCGTGGAATGTTATTATCTGGTAGCAGGAAGCAAGTGATGGGAGGAAGAGGATTGTGGAATATTGATATCTGGCAGCAGGAAGTGAGTGGTGAGAGGAAGAAGAGTGTGGAATGTTAGTATCTGGCAGCAGGAAGTGAGTGGTAGGAGGAAGAGGATTGTGGAATGTTATTATCTGGCAGCAGGAAGCAAGTGGTGAGAGGAAGAGGAGTGTGAATGTTAGTATCTGGCAACAGGGAGTGAGTGGTAGGAGGAAGAGGATTGTGGATGTTATTATCTGGCAGCAGGAAGCGAGTGGTGAGTGGAAGAGAAGTGTGGAATGTTATTATCTGGCAGGAGGGAGTGAGTGGTAGGAGGAAAAATAGTGTGAATATTAGTATCTGGCTGGTAGGGAGAGACAGGTGGAAGGAAGAGCATTGTGGAATATTAGTATCTGGCAGGCAGGGAGTGGAATTTGAGATGGGGAGCAGTGTGGAATGTTAGTATCTGGCTGGCATGCCCCCAGTACTAACATTCTTAAATTGTCAAAGATAAATATCACATGAGCTATTATTTTGAGTAAAACAATGGCTAACATAACTGTGGGTCATTCTGAAACTGCTTTCAGAACCACCTATTTGTTACAGAGCTACAGTTCCACTGATTAAAGAAGCAGCATAGGCAGGGCCGGATTTATAATTAGGCAGAGTAGGCATCTGCTACAGGCGCACCCCACAGAGGGGAGCCTGTCATTGGGATTTTTTTTGTTTTAAATTAGCCTCGCCCACCTGGCGGGATCGTCCTTTGTTTTTGTTTTAAAATTAGCCTCCCCCGCCGGGTGCCGCAACATGTTGAGGTCTGTGCCTTCTTTGGCACAGACTTGTAGCTGCTGAGCTCCCTTGTTAACTCTTTAATAATACAGAGCGCTGGGAGGTGACATCATCTCCAGCGCTCTGTATTACTGAAGAGAAGACCACGCAGGAGCTCCAGAAGCTACAGATCTGTGCAGAAGGAGGCACAGGCCCCTCCTGCTGCTGGACCACCAGGGACGTAGGAAACAGACACTGGGGGGGGCAATGTGAGAGTAATATGAAGATGATTGGGGCAAAATGAGGGCAATATGGAGATGATGGAGGGCAAGCTGGAGCTGATGGGGGGCAATGTGAGGGCAATATGGAGATGATGGGGGCAATGTGGAGACAATGGAGGGCAAGCTGGAGCTGATGGAGGCAATGTGAGGGCAATATGGAGATGATGGGGGCAATGTGGAGATGATGGAGGGCAAGCTGAGCTGATGGGGGGCAATGTGAGGGCAATATGGAGATGATGGGGCAATGTAAGGGCAATATGGAGATGATGGGGGCAATGTGGAGGTTAGGTGCATTATGGAGGTGTCCAGTGGAGATGCTACTGAGATGTAAATCTGGCCCTGAGCATAGGGTTGATTAAGGAATTAAGGATCCTTTTAAATACTTGATTGTGCCACAAAAAGTATAGCTCAAAACTCCACTGTTGTGCTCTGGTTTGCCTTGCAGATCATGGTGACCTGTGAGGCTGAGTTATATCACTGCCTTATTGGCTGCTCATAGCACATTACTTTCCTTGCTACAGAAGTCCACTGATGGTGAATTTGCCAAAACAGGACATCTATAGATTATAGTAGAGAGGAATGCAATATCGCTGATGTCACCCAGCCTTGCCCCACTTGTGCTCAAGCAGGAAAATCCTTAAAGGAATAGTGAATTTTTATTATTAAAAAAAACACATATTTCAGGACTTTTTCTGACAAATAAAACAATGATACTTCCACTGGTACTGCAGATTAAACTGTTTGTTTTTTTTGCTTATATTAGCAGTTCCACATAACATTCATAGAGACACGTGAATAGGTATAAAAAGAGTTTTACAATTAGACTCACTAGCGCATAAGGTTAGCACCTAACCCTTTAAATCACACATTGCAGGTTTCTATTGACTTCTAAAACACATTCTGGAATTTTCAGGGAACCCTTAATATTTTACAAGTCATTTGTCAAGCACTTATTAAAGTAAAAAATATTTAAATACATAGTTACTTGTGGAAGTGGGCTCAGTGACAGGGGAGATATTTGTTTCTGTGCTCTGAAGGGGTTAAGTCTAAGAATTTAGGTTGCTTGATCATAGTGAGAACAAAACCAGGTCCTTGTCTTTAGATCAGTTAATGGAGAAGAGGAAAGTGTTTTTCA
>CM074719.1:598102900-598137900 GCA_037306005.1 Rhinophrynus dorsalis
TGATATCCCCGCAGTCAGCACAACGCTGACTTCAGGGAAGGGGAAGGAGGGGAGGGAACTTTGCCTTCGGTTATCTTTCAAACCATAAAGGTTTGAGAGATGAACCAGGGGGCTATTAAATTATTTTGTAAATATGTACAATATGGGGGATAGTAATAATAAAGTATTACTATCCCTTTAAATTAAAAAAGCTGAATAATACACCTAGGTGACTATGAAAGTTCTTTCAAAATCACCTGTTTCTTACATAGTGACAGCTTCACTTTAAAGGAATGTAAGCACTGCATTGGAGGGGTTTATGGGGTCATGTGTTGGAAGAATGTTGCTCTGGAAGGACAGAGTGAAAGGCTGATGCATTGCAAAGGGAAGCACAATTTATCATACAGCTCTCATAGCTCATTATAGCCCTGTTTGGGCATTTGTGTACCAAGGCAGCAGTACTTTGGTACATAGCAGTGACTACTGAAGAGGGATTTGAAGACCCCCCCCAGAACATATAGGGAAAGGGGGACATGCAAAAGGGGAGGGATGCAGGACGTTAGGTGGGTAGGGGTGGAGAGTCAGAGGAGTTAACCCTTTGAGTGCCAGAGGGGTACAAAACACATTGCAAAGGTTTAAGTTAGGCAGGAAGAAGAAGTGAAGTTAGTGAGTGAAGAGTGGCACATCGAGCCTGCCCATCCACCTCTGTTGTAGGTTTTGGGGGTTGGTTAGCGTGAGGTGGCCCTACATTGGATGGCGGTAATGGTCAGTGTGACAAAATAATTCAGGTTGGTTCCTTAGAGATGTAACCTCAGGGAGGTTGGCACTGGGCTGATGCCGCTGGTGGTTACATTATCCATTTCAGCTGGCTGGTTCCAGCCAAGTGGGGTAATTGGTTTAAATGCACTTTAAAAGGTTGTTAATGGCTTGGTTTTGGGCATGAGCCTGTTTTCGGTTTTGGACATGCAAGGGAAGATCTTCATCAACTAGGGAACCTGGTTTAACACCTTAAGTACCATTGATGTGCCAGGACTGTCACGGCGGTCCGGCACTTAAGGACCAGTGATGGTCCTGGTACGTCACAGAGTTCAGGGCTCCCAGTGCGGCTGCACGCCGCTCCGGAAGCCCTGAACCGGAAGCGAAGAAAAAAAAAAGCCCCATGGTCCTCAAGTGCCGGCCGCGCATGCGAGCACCTGTCCTTAAGGGGTTAAAAGGGGTTTAAGTGTTATGACTATTTTAGTTTATGTACAAGTGATTCATGGTATATTAGTTGCAAAGCCCATGTACACAGGCCACAGTGCCACCCAGCAACCTTGGCTGATGCCGGATCATCTCTTGTGACTGGCCAGTCATGCTCAGTAGAGACTGCCCGTGGGGCGGCTGATACTGAGCGGGGTGCTCCGAATTCAGGCCTTCCTGGGGTGCGCAGAGAGGACTACTGTCTAAATTTAGAGTGCCCTACTCCGTTCAGCCTCGGCTTGGGCAGTCTCTACTGTGCATGACTACAGTGCGCGCTAGCCGTCTCTACTGTGCATGATGGCTTCTGACAAACATCCTAGCAAATTATTATATAGGATGTTATTTATTTATATTATAAAAGTGGCCTGTTCTTACACAAATTTGTGTGGTGTTTTTATTTCCTCCTACCCTTGTACTTTTGCATGGTCAGGTAAAGTACAGCAAATCTCTTCCACTGCACCTAGACTTCAAACATGTATCCCACTTGTTATTACATTATGTACCATACAGATGTTATTTTACAATTTACAGAAAGAAAGAAAAGTATAAAAATCCTCACTGATTGAAATGGGGCAAAACAGTGAGTTTAATATGTCTCTTCATGCCTTTTCTTTCTCTGCCTTCTAGATGCTTCCACAAATATAATGGCTCACTACATTGGGTTTTCATCCATTTTATTTTATTCCTATTGGCTTATTACTGTTACTCAATTTGTAATTGTCACAAGAACTCTATGTGCTTTATTGTTACATCTATTAACATTGTAAAGGAGCAAAACTTAATCTATCGCCCCTATACGGGTTTGTCTAAAATGTTAGTTTATATAGAGATTAGGTTGAAAACTGTTTTCATTTTTATTAAAAAAAATCGTTATTTTGCTAGTGAGTTTCTTGCATACTCTTACAGGCTTATGAGCCTCAATGAGCACCTCTGACCTTTCCTTTTGTATATACAAATAGTTATTGGGGTTGGTCACCAATCCAGATGTGGACCCCTTGCTCAAAAAGGCCCACAGGGATCAGCTGCACCTCACAGATGAGGCCCAATAAGGCCGAAACGTATGTCTGGTGTTAGCTACTTCCCTCGTTCAGAGAGGAATTGGCTGGCATTTCTTGGCTGGACTATCATTTGGGCGGAACCTAGCTAAGATTCGTTGACCTTTCCTTTTGTAGATCATATTGTAAGAAACACAGAACTCTCCCACCCTGAGAATTGGGCCCTTCATCCTGAGATTTGGGTGAAAACCCAGAGTCTCAGGGTCAAACCCTAACAGTTTCTATGTATGATGATTGTAAGATTAGATTAAGGTGTACGGGGAGGGGATTTTAAAGGATAGTAATACTTCGTTTTATCTTTATTTTACTTTGTGGGCATTAAAAAAACATGAAGAACGATATAAGTCTTATCTCTCAAACCTTTATGGTTTGAGAGATATTCACAAGCAAAGTTTCCCCTCTCCGCCCCTTTTACTAGTGTAAGCCATCTCTTCTCAGATGTGGAATCTGGTTGTAAGACCAGACAGATAACAGAAGGGGACAATCTTCTTCCTATAAGAACAATTGAAGATTGTCCCTCTCTGCGGTCTACCTGGGGCACCTCCCTTCTGATCTGGCTGAGCAGTGTTTACATCAGTAAAAGGGACGGGAGGGGGACAGTTTGTCATTGAATTACTCTTGTACTACAACTCTGACAGAATTGAAATAACACTCTCCAAAGTCCAAATACTATGAAGATTAATTAGAGCTGCTTTTATTATGAAACATTACTATCCCTTTAGTGTTAGGTTACGTGAGGGCAGTGTGTGTGTGTGTGTGTGTGTGTGGAGTAGTGATTGTATTAGGTTAAGGTGATATTTTAAATGCACCATTTTGATACTCGTGACATTTTAACCCTTTGAGTGCCGGAGGGGTACGCAACGCATTGCTTTGCAACGCGTTGCGTACCCCTCCGGCATTCAAAGGGTTAAACATGCTGTTGTGATGCACACTCAAAAATCCACATCATTTTTAAAGTAAAATGTGCCATAAGGAGGTGACCATTTACACTGCAGTACGTACCATACAGAGGTAGTTGTAGTCAGTGGCCTTTCCGAGTCCAAGTCGTTTCTTCTGTTCTGGGGACATCCCTTTGAGCATACAGTAGAAAACGTGGTAATTCCTTTCATCCTGGGCCTGTAATAGAATGCAGGTCATGTTACTGTTTTATTGTTGTCCTTCATTATTACAGATGAGGGACAAATGAAATGATCAGCACTAATGCAGATCAGGTTGTCTCACAGGGCTCAAAACACATGGTACATATTCCAAGGGGAGAAAGGGGGTACCACTGACCCCTCCACACACATCTTTGGCTAAATCTTACCCACTTTAACCCCCTTAAGGGGCAGAGGGGGTGAGTAATGCATCGCACAACCCTCTGATCCCTAAATGGTTATTGTGTTTGTTTTTAGGGAAGGAGCAGGAATCTGAGTTCTGCTTCATTCTCGCCTCCTATGCCCGTACCTGTCGGCAGACCCGAGATTTCTCCAGGAGATACTGCTCAATCTTTGCCCCTTCAATGGCTCCTTTTTTATTGAAGTGTATGTCAATGTATTTTCCAAACCGGCTGGAATTATCATTGCGAATAGTCTTGGCATTCCCAAAAGCTGAAATGTAAAAAGACAGATTAAAGTTTAACCTCTTTAAACTGGCTCTGTCACATCCATGGAAAGGGCTTTCAAAATCACCTATACTTTATACTACCAAAGGAACACAGTGTTGCCTGTGCAAGAAGGGGCAAGGGGCAGGGAGGTATATTCCACTGTTTCAAACCTTTATTATTTTAAAACTCCAATGCGTACTCCCTACATGTTTCATAAGATGCTGCCTACTTCATCCCCTTGATGTTTTAAAATAATAAGAGGATTTTAGTCTTACCTATTAAATCATTTTCTCTTAGTCCATACAGGTTACTGGTAACTCTGGGAGGCGATCCGCTCCTTTAAGTGGACAGGAACAATTCTAGAATTGTATGCAGGGGGCGGAGCCTACCTTCCCTCCTTGGCTGCAGCTAGCCAACCAGCTCCAGAAAGATTTGAGATACTAACTATTGACTAGATAGTAGAAGGGAAAGAAGACTCCTGTGAGCATGACCCCGAAAGACCCCCACAGTCTGCCACAGGAGAGCCAAGCATGGTCCCTTGACAGGGTGGGAGACAAGTAACCTGTATGGACTAAGAGAAAAGGATTTGACAGGTAAGACTAAAATCTCCTTTTCTCTGTCATCCAATACAGGTTACTGGTAACTCTGGGATGTCCAACCATTGAGTTTCCCAGAGGCAGGGAGTAAGGCAAGGACCAGGCGCAAGGCCCCCAAAGTCACCAGTGCACATATGAACCATCAGATCAGAGATAGCCCTACAATTAACTGAATTGTCAACAGACACTGAACAGGGGTAACAACACCCCAGGAACTGTTCCACAGCACACTGAACTAGAGCCAAAGGGGCTCAAAAGTGAAGGAAGCACCAAGAACCAAATGAAATCCTAGACAGGCAGCCAGCACATCAACACGGTAGTGCTTCGAAAAGGTGTGCACAGACAACCAAGTGGCTGCCTTGCACAACTTATCAGCGGAGGCCTGATTCTTGTAAGCCCAAGAGGCCCCAATAGATCTTGTAGAATGAGCCGTGACCCTGAAGGGGACGGGCTTCTTCCTGAGCTCATAAGCCAAACGAATAGTGGACTTGATCCAAGAAGCAACATTCACCTTGGATGCAGGTCTTCCTGCCCTAGGACCCTCAGGAATGATGAACAGCGCGTCTGATTTCCTGATAGACTCAGTGCGATGTACATAAAACTTGAGACAATGCACCACGTCTAACAAGTGGAGATCCCTCTCTTTGTCAGAAGTGGGGTCTGGGCAGAAAGAGGGCACCACAATCTCCTGATTAATGTGGAACTCAGAAACCACCTTCGGGAGAAACTCCTGAGAAATGCGAAACACCGCCTTGCCCTTTTGAAACACCAAATAGGGTGGCTTACAGGACAGAGCATGTAACTCCGTGACACGGCGAACAGACACGATTGCCAGGAGAAAAGCCATTTTCCACGTCAAAAGGTGTAGAGGAATAGTAGCAAAAGACTCAAATGAGGGGCGCTGAAGGACACCCAGAACCAAGTTAAGATCCCACTGAGAAGCAGGAATCTTGAAGGCAGCATGAGCATGAGCAACGCCCTGGAAGAAAACCTTGACATCAGGAAGAATAGCAATGTGCCTCTGAAAGAAAACAGAAAGCGCAGAAGTCTGAACCTTAAGGGAACTCAAACTGAGGCCCTTATTCACACCGTCCTGCAAGAAGGCCAGGACCATAGGCAGATCAAAATCCCGAGACAGATCCTTGTCAGCACACCAAGACAGAAAGGTCGACCAGACGCGATGGTAGATCTTGGAAGAAACAGGTTTGTGGGCACTGAGCATAGTAGCCACCACACCAGAAGAGAACCCTTTCTTCTTCAAAATTGAGGATTCAATTTCCAAGCCATCAAATCTAGCCGATGAACATCCTCCTTCCACAGGTAACCCTGTAGAAGTATATCCGGATGCTAAGGGAGCCGTAATGGCTCCTCCACTGACAGATCCAGAAGCTCCGGAAACCAAGACTGACGAGGCCAGTACGGAGCAATCAGAATGACTGGACAACGCTCCAGTTGCAATTTCCGTAACACCCTGTGCAACATTGGAAGGGGAGGAAAGATGTAGGCCAGAGGGAATAACCAAGGAATGGACATCGCATCTACTGTCAGAGCCAGAGGGTCTCTCCACTGAGAGAAGAACCTTGGAACCTTCCTTTTGTGTCTAGTCGCCATCAGGTCGATGTAAGGCGGACCCTATTTTTGAACAATGAGGTGGAACACCTCTGGGTGTCCACTGTGTGTCGACTGAGGAAGTCCGCCATGACATTGTCTACGCCAGGAATGTGCACTGCGTATATAGCAGGAACGTGTTCTTCTGCCCAGGACAAAATAGCCTTGACCTCTAACCAAGTAGCGAGACTTCTTGTTCCGCCCTGCTTGTTGATGTAAGCCATGGCCGTGGCGTTGTCGGACTCTACTCGGACAGGACATTCTTCAAACTGAGAAGTCCAATGTCGAAGGGCATGAAATATTGCCTGAAGCTCCAATATGTTGAGCGGAAGGAGGGATTCCTCCGGAGACCACCAACCCTGAGAGCTCAAGCGACCCAGGACCGCTCCCCAGCCAGAGAGGCTGGCATCCGTCGTCACCTTGGTCCAGAAGGATACCAGGAAAGACTTGCCCTTCAGCAGGTTGGAAAGGTAGAGCCACCATGACAATGGTGTCTATGCGGTAACTCAAATTTTACAAAATTAAGAGTATAATACTAAAATGCCTAAAACAGCATTAGAACATGTGAGGACACCCACAAAACAATAAACCAGTAGGAAAAGTGTTAGAAACCCCCCAAAAAGTGCCAATCCAGCAGCTAAACGGTTACGTTACATAAACCTGCTACAAACACCCAACAGACATACAGATAGACTCAATGAGTGCAGAAGTGTGCAATAGGAACTCCAATGAAGACACCCCTGTGTGGAGGGGTACTTTGGGACAAGTGGACCTGCAGCACTCAAAGGGTAGCTCACCTTTCCTGTAGATCTTCGGTCTTCAGGTTACCATGCAGTAAGAAGTAACCTCAGTGGGTAACTCCTGGGGAAGCACTTGGATTCAAGATTTTCCCCCCAGGGCTTAAGGTCCACAAAAAGCACCTGGTTACTGGGCTAGCCACATCTAAGGGCATTGTCAGTTATGGTAATCTGCCTAATGGTGGTATTCCATAAGATTCTAAAACTATAGCAGAACTGTTCTCTTGCCTGTGTTATCTTCACCAAGGAACAAATCTTTTTGGAGCTGGTTGGCTAGCTGCAGCTAAGGTGGGAAGGTAGGCTCCACCCCCTGCATACAATTCTACAATTGTTCCTGCCTACTTAAAGGGGCGGATCGCCTACCCAGAGTTACCAGTAACCTGTATTGTACGATAGAGAAAAAAGGTTTTTTCTTGACATCATTTTATTGTGTGTCCTGTGCCTGACTTGGTGATATATTCATCACAAGCATCTGGTGAGTGAATTTCTGACATATCCTAGGGGGCTCTATATCTCAGTGGTGCTGCCCTTAAAGGGCGGTCACCTGCCCATGGTGTCTGTTTTTTACCTGCAGAATTTAATGAACGGTATTGAGACAAGCCTTTAACATCCATCTATAGCTGACAGATACATTCAGAAGTCCGCTTTGGATTGATTTAAATTATATATCTATTGGGCTATACCTTCTTTGTTTTCCTGTGAGTACCAGTACATTTAGGCCAATAGTTTCCCATTAAACACATTACTTTTAGATGCTGTTGCGCTTCTGTCTTTTTTAGTTGATTTATTTCGGACTGGTTCCTGTTGGTGTATGCTGCACACTGTTGTGAGGAGCTGCACAGCTGAAGAATATCGTGAAGAAGTACCAAAGCTGAGTATAACTTTATATTTATCTATATTCATTTAAGGACAATCTGAACCACTGTCCTGGTTGAAGTCCGTACACATTGTTTGTGTTTTGTTTGTTCTCCCTACATTACCTCCTCCACTCACTGACACTGCTCAGCAAAACATTGCCCTCCTCCCCTAGCACTGGCTTCCTGTCTTATCCCTACATTTCCTCCCTCACTCACTGACACTGATCAGCAATGTATTGCACACCTCCCCTAGTACTGAGTTTCTGTCTTATCCCTACATTACCTCCCCCACTCACTGACACTGCTCAGCAATGTATTGCCCACCTCCCCTAGTACTGAGTTTCTGTCTTATCCCTACATTAACTCCCCACTCACTGACACTGCTCAGCAAAACATTGCCCGCCTCCCCTAGCACTGACTTCCTGTCTTATCCCTACATTACCTCCCCCACTCACTGACACTGCTCAACAATGTATTGCACACCTCCCCTAGCACTGACTTCCTATCTTATCCCTACATTACCTCCTCCACTTATTGACACTGCTCAGCAATGTATTGCACACCTCCCCTAGCACTTCCCTACATTACCTCCTCCACTCACTGACACTGCTCAGCAATGTATTGCACATCTCCCCTAGCACTGACTTCCTATCTTATCCCTACATTACCTCCTCCACTCACTGACACTGCTCAGCAATGTATTGCAAACCTCCCCTAGTACAGACTTCCTGTCTTATTCCTACATTACCTCCTCCACTCACTGACACTGCTCAACAATGTATTGCACACCTCCCCTAGCACTGACGTCCTATCTTATGCCTATATTATCTCCCCCACTCACTGACACTGCTCAGCAATGTATTGCACACCTACCCTAGCACTGACTTCCTATCTTATCCCTACATTACCTCCTCCACTCATTGACACTGCTCAGCAATGTATTGCACATCTCCCCTAGCACTTCCCTACATTACCTCCTCCACTCACTGACACTGCTCAGCAATGCATTGCACATCTCCCCTAGCACTGACTTCTTATCTTATCCCTACATTACCTTCCCCACTCACTGACACTGCTCAGCAATGTATTGCACACCTCCCCTTGCACTGATTTCCTATCTTATCCCTACATTACCTCCTCCACTCACTGACACTGCTCAGCAATATACTGCACACCTCCCCTAGCACCGACTTCCTACCTTATCCCTACATTACCTCCTCCACTCACTGACACTGCTCAGCAATGTATTGCACACCTCCCCTAGCACTGACGTCCTATATTATCCCTACATTACCTCCTCCACTCATTGACACTGCTCAGCAATGTATTGCACACCTCCCCTAGCACTTCCCTACATTACCTCCTCCACTCACTGACACTGCTCAGCAATGTATTGCACATCTCCCCTAGCACTGACTTCCTATCTTATCCCTACTTTACCTCCTCCACTCACTGACACTGCTCAGCAATGCATTGCCCACCTCCCATAGCACTGACTTCCTATCTTATCCCTACATTACCTCCCCCACTCACTGACACTGATCAGCAATGTATTGCACTCCTCCCCTAGCACTGACTTCCTATCTTATCCCTACATTCCCTCCTCCACTCACTGACACTGCTAAGCAATGTATTGCACACCTCCCCTAGCACTGACATCCTATCTTATGCCTATATTATCTCCCCCACTCACTGACACTGCTCAGCAATGTATTGCACACCTACCCTAGCACTGACTTCCTATCTTATCCCTACATTACCTCCTCCACTCATTGACACTGCTCAGCAATGTATTGCACACCTACCCTAGCACTGACTTCCTATCTTATCCCTACATTACCTCCTCCACTCACTGACACTGCTCAGCAAAACATTGCCCTCCTCCCCTAGCACTGGCTTCCTGTCTTATCCCTACATTTCCTCCCTCACTCACTGACACTGATCAGCAATGTATTGCACACCTCCCCTAGTACTGAGTTTCTGTCTTATCCCTACATTAACTCCCCACTCACTGACACTGCTCAGCAAAACATTGCCCGCCTCCCCTAGCACTGACTTCCTGTCTTATCCCTACATTACCTCCCCCACTCACTGACACTGCTCAACAATGTATTGCACACCTCCCCTAGCACTGACTTCCTATCTTATCCCTACATTACCTCCTCCACTTATTGACACTGCTCAGCAATGTATTGCACACCTCTCCTAGCACTTCCCTACATTACCTCCTCCACTCACTGACACTGCTCAGCAATGTATTGCACATCTCCCCTAACACTGACTTCCTATCTTATCCCTACATTACCTCCTCCACTCACTGACACTGCTCAGCAATGTATTGCACACCTCCCCTAGTACAGACTTCCTGTCTTATTCCTACATTACCTCCTCCACTCACTGACACTGCTCAACAATGTATTGCACACCTCCCCTAGCACTGACGTCCTATCTTATGCCTATATTATCTCCCCCACTCACTGACACTGCTCAGCAATGTATTGCACACCTACCCTAGCACTGACTTCCTATCTTATCCCTACATTACCTCCTCCACTCATTGACACTGCTCAGCAATGTATTGCACATCTCCCCTAGCACTTCCCTACATTACCTCCTCCACTCACTGACACTGCTCAGCAATGCATTGCACATCTCCCCTAGCACTGACTTCTTATCTTATCCCTACATTACCTTCCCCACTCACTGACACTGCTCAGCAATGTATTGCACACCTCCCCTAGCACTGATTTCCTATCTTATCCCTACATTACCTCCTCCACTCACTGACACTGCTCAGCAATATACTGCACACCTCCCCTAGCACCGACTTCCTACCTTATCCCTACATTACCTCCTCCACTCACTGACACTGCTCAGCAATGTATTGCACACCTCCCCTAGCACTGACGTCCTATATTATCCCTACATTACCTCCTCCACTCATTGACACTGCTCAGCAATGTATTGCACACCTCCCCTAGCACTTCCCTACATTACCTCCTCCACTCACTGACACTGCTCAGCAATGTATTGCACATCTCCCCTAGCACTGACTTCCTATCTTATCCCTACTTTACCTCCTCCACTCACTGACACTGCTCAGCAATGCATTGCCCACCTCCCATAGCACTGACTTCCTATCTTATCCCTACATTACCTCCCCCACTCACTGACACTGATCAGCAATGTATTGCACTCCTCCCCTAGCACTGACTTCCTATCTTATCCCTACATTCCCTCCTCCACTCACTGACACTGCTAAGCAATGTATTGCACACCTCCCCTAGCACTGACGTCCTATCTTATGCCTATATTATCTCCCCCACTCACTGACACTGCTCAGCAATGTATTGCACACCTACCCTAGCACTGACTTCCTATCTTATCCCTACATTACCTCCTCCACTCATTGACACTGCTCAGCAATGTATTGCACATCTCCCCTAGCACTTCCCTACATTACCTCCTCCACTCACTGACACTGCTCAGCAATGCATTGCACATCTCCCCTAGCACTGACTTCCTATCTTATCCCTACATTACCTCCTCCACTCACTGACACTGCTCAGCAATGCATTGCCCACCTCCCATAGCACTGACTTCCTATCTTATCCCTACATTACCTTCCCCACTCACTGACACTGCTCAGCAATGTATTGCACACCTCCCCTAGCACTGATTTCCTATCTTATCCCTACATTACCTCCTCCACTCACTGACACTGCTCAGCAATATACTGCACACCTCCCCTAGCACCGACTTCCTACCTTATCCCTACATTACCTCCTCCACTCACTGACACTGCTCAGCAATGTATTGCACACCTCCCCTAGCACTGACGTCCTATATTATCCCTACATTACCTCCTCCACTCATTGACACTGCTCAGCAATGTATTGCACACCTCCCCTAGCACTTCCCTACATTACCTCCTCCACTCACTGACACTGATCAGCAATGTATTGCACACCTCCCCTAGCACTGACTTCCTATCTTATCCCTACATTCCCTCCTCCACTCACTGACACTGCTAAGCAATGTATTGCACACCTCCCCTAGCACTGACTTCCTTTCTTATCCCTACATTACCTCCCCCACTCACTGACACTGATCGGCAATGTATTGCACACCTCCCCTAGCACTGACTTCCTTTCTTATCCCTACATTACCTCCCCCACTCACTGACACTGCTCAGCAATGTATTGCACACCTCCCCTAGCACTGACTTCCTATCTTATCCCTACATTACCTCCTCCACTCACTGACACTGCTCAGCAATGTATTGCACACCTCCCCTAGCACTGACTTCCTGTCTTACCCCTACATTATCTCCCCACTCACTGACACTGCTCAGAAATGCATTGCCCACCTCCCCTAGTACAGACTTCCTTTCTTATCCGTACATTACCTCCCCCACTCACTGACACTGCTCAGCAATGTATTGCCCACCTCCCACAGCACTGACTTCCTATCTTATCCCTACATTACCTCCCCCACTCACTGACAATGCTCAGCAATGTATTGCACACCTCCCCTAGCACTGACGTCCTATCTTATGCCTATATTATCTCCCCCACTCACTGACACTGCTCAGCAATGTATTGCACACCTACCCTAGCACTGACTTCCTATCTTATCCCTACATTACCTCCTCCACTCATTGACACTGCTCAGCAATGCATTGCACATCTCCCCTAGCACTGACTTCCTATCTTATCCCTACATTACCTCCTCCACTCACTGACACTGCTCAGCAATGCATTGCCCACCTCCCATAGCACTGACTTCCTATCTTATCCCTACATTACCTTCCCCACTCACTGACACTGCTCAGCAATGTATTGCACACCTCCCCTAGCACTGATTTCCTATCTTATCCCTACATTACCTCCTCCACTCACTGACACTGCTCAGCAATATACTGCACACCTCCCCTAGCACCGACTTCCTACCTTATCCCTACATTACCTCCTCCACTCACTGACACTGCTCAGCAATGTATTGCACACCTCCCCTAGCACTGACGTCCTATATTATCCCTACATTACCTCCTCCACTCATTGACACTGCTCAGCAATGTATTGCACACCTCCCCTAGCACTTCCCTACATTACCTCTTCCACTCACTGACACTGCTCAGCAATGTATTGCACATCTCCCCTAGCACTGACTTCCTATCTTATCCCTACTTTACCTCCTCCACTCACTGACACTGCTCAGCAATGCATTGCCCACCTCCCATAGCACTGACTTCCTATCTTATCCCTACATTACCTCCCCCACTCACTGACACTGATCAGCAATGTATTGCACACCTCCCCTAGCACTGACTTCCTATCTTATCCCTACATTCCCTCCTCCACTCACTGACACTGCTAAGCAATGTATTGCACACCTCCCCTAGCACTGACTTCCTTTCTTATCCCTACATTACCTCCCCCACTCACTGACACTGATCGGCAATGTATTGCACACCTCCCCTAGCACTGACTTCCTGTCTTATCCCTACATTATCTCCCCACTCACTGACACTGCTCAGCAATGTATTGCACACCTCCCCTAGCACTGACTTCCTTTCTTATCCCTACATTACCTCCCCCACTCACTGACACTGCTCAGCAATGTATTGCCCACCTCCCACAGCACTGACTTCCTATCTTATCCCTACATTACCTCCCCCACTCTCTGACACTGCTCAGCAATGTATTGCACACCTCCCCTAGCACTGACTTCCTATCTTATCCCTACATTACCTCCTCCACTCACTGACACTGCTCAGCAATGTATTGCACACCACCCCTAGCACTGACTTCCTGTCTTACCCCTACATTATCTCCCCACTCACTGACACTGCTCAGAAATGCATTGCCCACCTCCCCTAGTACAGACTTCCTTTCTTATCCGTACATTACCTCCCCCACTCACTGACACTGCTCAGCAATGTATTGCCCACCTCCTACAGCACTGACTTCCTATCTTATCCCTACATTACCTCCCCCACTCACTGACACTGCTCAGCAATGTATTGCACACCTCCCCTAGCACTGACTTCCTATCTTATCCCTACATTACCTCCTCCACTCACTGACACTGCTCAGCAATGTATTGCACACCTCCCCTAGCACTGACTTCCTTTCTTATCCCTACATTACCTCCCCACTCACTGACACTGATCGGCAATGTATTGCACACCTCCCCTAGCACTGACTTCCTGTCTTATCCCTACATTACCTCCTCCACTCACTGACACTGCTCAGCAATGTATTGCACACCTCCCCTAGCACTGACTTCCTGTCTTACCCCTACATTATCTCCTCACTCACTGACACTGCATTACCCTCCTCCCTAAGCACTGAAATACAGCATACAGGTGATTTTGAATGCTCACTTCAAAATCATCCAAGTAGTTTTAGGTGAAAGTGTCCCTTTAATGTCTCTCTAGGTAAAAGGTCATACCGTGTTAGCCATAGAAAAAGCAGAAGACTGGTACAGTAAAAGTGATATCTTTATTGGCTGACTGAGTAGCTTTATAAAACAAGCTTTCAATACAACTTAGTTTCTTCGTCAGGCATGTTTACAATGAAGGCTGAATACAAGATTCAAGAAATAGGTTGTACACTCATATAAATTCCTGGTTAATATGAATTCTACTGGAGGTGAAACTATTATCATTAGTGTCTGCGTAATATATTCTTTAAACTCCAGTACAAGCATCTCTTTGTAGCTGGCCAAGTGTTGCAATATTTGTTTTTCTATTGGTATGTGAATAACTCCAGAACATTTAGTATGTTTAGAGAGTTAGCGACTTGAAGCCAAAGAGTATATGGAATGTATGAGTTGACCCCTCTCTACACACTAAATTTACTGGAGTTTTTCCACACATCAGAAGGGAAATAAATTATGTACCACTTGGCCAGATACAAAGAGATGCCTCTCTAAAGAATCATTTACACCTCCACTGGAATTCAAAACAACCAGGTACATGAATGCACAACTCATGTCATGAATTTGGTATTCGGCCTTCATTCTAAACATGCCTGAAGAAGAGAGACCTAAGTTGTCTTGAAAGCTTGAATTCAAATCTACTCCAAAAAGGTATGATTTTTACTCGACCAGTCCCCTGGTTTAAGGTCTTTGTTTGCAAATACAACCATAAGTTCTTAAGAACAGTAATAGAGAAGAAACACTGACCCTCTAATATAGGGTTGGCTTCCAGCACCTGCTGCTCGATCCAAGAGTGCTGTCCACTGATGGCCGCCAGGAACTGTAGGATGAGCTTGGTGCTTTCTGTCTTCCCAGCACCTGACTCGCCACTGAAAAGAAAAACACAGCATGTCACCATCACATAATGCCAACCTACTGACTCTACACCTGGGTAATGGAAATGCACTTGCAGGGAGATTGGGCTGTGTAACGGACCTAAGGTTTATTAAGGACTTTTTTGGCATAAAGACATTAGAAGTGAACTATGGACCCATAGGTAGGGGTGAGGTGCCCCTGTATGCCCTCATCCACACGGGCTGCCTGGATGCATTAAAATAGCTGAAATTCCAGGTCCCCCATTTTGACAAGTAGGCGGCTCACGCATTGGTCACCACTTGCCGCCCTGGGTTGATCGACAAGTAGGCGGCTCAAGCATCGATCCTCCCTTCTCATTCCTTGCCATTTTGCTGCCTGGGTTTGTTGGAAAGGTAGGTGGCCTACTGATTGGTCACTGCTTGTTATCACTTGTCGCTCCGATACCCCTTGGCTGGAGATCGGCACAGCAAGATTAAAATTATGTTCTTTTGCCATACTGTCCTATACATGTCTCCTTTGTCCCCAAATAAAGTGTACCAGATATTGTCTCTGTGTGAGAGACTAGCAACAAGTGGTCACCTGAAAGTTTAAGACTCTAAACCAAGTGAGGAGAGGAGGAGAGGACAAAGATATATATATATATATATATATATATATATATATATATAGACAGAGAGAGAGAGAGAGAGAGAGAACCAGACACGGCTTGTTATGACTTGTTTCAGGGACTCCTATACGCAATCCCTCAAGTAGGGATCCTGTAAGTGCAATCTAATCATGAGTGTGAAGTTGGTATAATAAACTCTACCTTTAGATCTTCTTGTGTTCACTACGTTCCACCTTTAAGATTGCACTCCCAAATATTAGAATCACGCAGTCTGCAATTACTGGGTAAGTATATCTTCATTAAATTGGACAGACTCACTGGAGGGTGACATTACAGGATACATTTCAGGATACTACAGTATGCCAGAAGTCATTAACGTCTATTGAGGGGTATTGTAACATCCACCAAGTAGCTTGTCATTCTATATAATGCGCTTAAAAAAAAAATCATGATTAAGTGGTCCTGTCTATGATTTCAATGGGGATTTGCCATTTTAAACTATGCTTCATAAGCACAAATGATAGATAGATATGCGATAGATAGATAGATAGATAGACAGATAGATAGATAGATACTAGATGGTTTTGTGTGAAACCACAAGGTTCCTGGTCATGTTGCAGCCTGGTGACAGTCGGGATGGGGGGGGAGACAGTTTTTTCACTCCCCTGAACGGCATACAGGAACTATTTTGGGACAGCTCCAAGCTTTCTACTTATTTTGCTCCTATTGGAACAGACTTAGTATTATATGATAATTGCCCTTAACAACGCGTAGCTTTTATCTTTTAAGGACAACTAATGTGTCTAAATAATAACTTCCTGCTTACTTAACCCCTTAAGGACCCTTGACGGTCATAGCACATGATGGATTGTTTTGCGTTAAAGACCCATTACGTGGCAGGACTGTCATGGAATTCCGGGCTCCCCATGTGGCTGCACGCCATTCAGGGAGCTCGAAACCAGAAAAAAAAAGGTCCATGGCCCTTAAGTGCTAGCCACGTCCTTAAGGGGTTAAGTTAGAAAATCTTATTTTCCCTATGAATTTTTCCTTTGCTTCTTGGTTCAAGAGATAACATCTTGAATCAGTCCAAGATGTCATGGTGATGGAGATGGACATGATAGTTGCTAGCAGAACCCGATAAATAGAAACACTGTAACCCTCAGGTGTAAGTCTTAATATACATACACTTATAACATTTATGATAGCCAATGAAGAGAAACGAACTGGGATCTTCACTCACCTTACTTCATACAGTCGCTCTATATGAGATCATGCCCCACCATTGTGTCTCTAACATGCTGACCACAGCTGCTCAGTTGGTGCTGGACAAAGGATCTCCACCCCTCATTTCAGTGTAACAGTATAGCAACAAAGTATCCACACACGATCACTCAATGTATAATAAAGCAGAAAATACTTGAAAAATTAAAAACACAGGACACACAAGAAACAAATGGGTAGATCACCCCTGAAACTCCTAGATGCGTTTCGCACTAAAGAAGTCCTTAATCATAGGTAATGTGTGCAGGAGAAAGAGAGGTTTAAATACACAACCCTCACCAATACAAACAACCCACCTAAAGGGATAGTAATACTTTGTTTTATCTTTACTTTATTTTGTAGGCATTAAAAAAACATGAAGAACGAGATAAGCCTTTATGGTTTGAGAGATATTCACAAGCAAAGTTTCCCCTCCCGCCCCTTTTACCTAGTGTAAGCCATCTCTTCTCAGATGTGGAATGCAGTCCATAGACCAGACAGATAACAGCAGGGGGCAATCTTCTTCCTATGAGAACAATGAAAGCCCTGCCCCCCTTGACAAGTTTTTCAGCTTTTCCCTTATCTTAATTGAATCTCTGCAATCTACATGGGCACCTCCCTTCTGATCTGGCTGAGCAGTGTTACATCAGTAAAAGGGGCGTGAGGGGGACACTTTGTCATTGAATTACTCTTGAACTACAACTCTGACAGAATTGAAATAACACTCTGCAAAGTCCAAATACTATGATGATTAATTGGAGCTGTTTTTATTATGAAACGTTACTATCCCTTTAAAGGCATGTACTTGTATAAAAATACAATTACAATAAAAAGTTAGTAATGAAGAAACATTCTCCATTCTAGTAAAGGAGTAGCCTATAATCCCATAAAGATGTAGACAGAATTGCAAGATGTAGAGGATGTAGAAGATCCTTCATCTGTATCTATATCAGATGTTTCCCAAGAAAAACAACTCATGTAAAACTAACAATGAAACATACTCTATTACCAAACAACCTTTGACTTTTGTTACGGAATATAGTCAAGACTATTGCAAAGTGTGTTGTATAATAAAATGTCTGCCACCCATTTTATATGGGGATTATATTATAAAATAGATCCTTGAAGAAGGCTGTAGATTTACTAGCAGGAAAGCACCCATAATAGGTAGAAGCCTATCTCCTAGCATGTTCTCATGGAAGAAGAAGAAAATAGGTACATGGCTTGATGCAAAGGGCTTCCACAGCAGTGGTGGGGGATGTAAATGTTGTATATATGCAAAAATATCTAAGAACTTTAATAGTACTGTGACAAATAAAACCTATAATATCTCTGGTTTTATTAACTGCTCCACTTCATGAGTAGTATATCTTATTACCTGTAAGGAATGCTCTAAACAATATGTGGGATGCACTATACGCCCATTGAAGGAGAGAATGAGGGTGCATCTCAGTGCAATAGAAAACGGGGACACCAGATCACCAGTGGATAGATATTTTTTGTCCCATAGCATGGGTTTGGATAATTTTGGGTTCCAGGGGATCCAGAAAGTATCCGGACACCCAGGGGGTGGTAATAGTTGTGCCACCTGGGTAGAAGGGAGATGTTCTGGATACATCAGCTGGATACCAGGATCCCAAGAGGACTTAACTCAGAATGGGGCTTAAAGGGATAGTAATGTTTCATAATAAAAGCAGCTCTAATTAATCTTCATAGTATTTGGACTTTGGAGAGTGTTATTTCAATTCTGCCAGAGCTGTAGTTCAAGAGTAATTCAATGACAAAGTATCCCCCTCCCGCCCCTTTTACTGATGTAACACTGTTCAGCCAGATCAGATGGGAGGTGCCCAGGTAGACTGCAGAGAGGGACAATCTTCAATTAATATAAGGGAAAAACCTGAAAAACTTGTCAAGGGGGGCAGGGCTTTCATGGTTCTCACAGGAAGAAGATTGTCCCCTTTTGTTATCTGTCGGGTCTTACAACCAGATTCCACATCTGAGAAGAGATGGCTTACACTAGGTAAAAGGGGGGGGGGAAACTTTGCTTGTAAATATCTCTCAAACCATAAATGTTTTAGAGATAAGACTTATATCGTTCTTCATGTTTTTTTAATGCCTATAAAATAAAATAAAGATAAAATTAAGTATTACTATCCCTTTAACTCAGAATGGGACTTAAGTATTTTTTACTGAGTTTTTGGTGCACTGATTGGATTCGATGCTGAGTTTTGTTCCCTGTGTTCTTTCCTTAGTTTACGGTCTGTGAATCTCTTTCCCCGGCACCTTATATCACTCATGACATATATGTACGTCCTTGGTCCTTTAGGGACATCCACCCCGTCATTGGTCGTTAAGGGGTTGAGTGGGTTGGATGCATTGGTGAGGGTTGTGGGATTAAACCTCTCTTTCTCCCGCCCACGTTACCTATGATTAAGGACTTGTTTGATCCGAAACACGTCAGGGAGTTTCAGGGGTGATCTACCCATTTGTTTCTTGTGCGTCCTGATATTTTTAATCTTTATATTAAGTCTTTTCTACTTTATTATGCATCGAGTGATCGTGCGCGGATACTTTATTGCTATACTGTTACAGCAGAACCCCATGATACAATCTCTTTTAACTGCAAATGGTAATCTCAACCATTAAGGACCCTTGATGTGCTAGGATCATCATACTGGTCCCGGCACTTAAGAACCCGTGAGGGACCTGGCATGTCATGAAATTCTTGGATGGCCACTCTGCAATTCCGGAATTCAAATTGCTAGAAATCGAAAAATAATAATAATAAAAAAGATCTGTGGTCCTAATAGGGACAGTAATGTCTCACAAAAACAGGAGCTCCAATTAATCTTCATAGTATTTGGGCCATGGAGAGTGTTATTTCAATACTGTCAGAGTTGTAGTACAAGAGTAATTGAATGATAAAGTATCCCCCTCCCGTCCCTTTTACTGATGTAACACTGCTCACTTCAGAGCAGCAAGACTGTCCGGATGCATCACAGAGAGGGACAATCTTCAGTGAGCATAAGGATAAACCTGAAAAACCTGTCAAGGGGGGTGGGTTTTTCTTATGTTCACAGGAAGAATATTGTCCCTTGCTGAGATCCGTCCAGTCAAGAGAGCAGATTCCACATCTGAGGGGAGGTGGCTTACACTAGGTAAAAGGGGAGGGAGAGGGATACTTTATCATTCAATTACTCTTGAACTATAACTTTGACAGTATTGAAATAAGACTCTCCATGGCCCAAATACTATGAAGTTTAATTGGAGCTGCTTATTGTGAAATATTACTATCCCTTTAACGGCCGCCCACACTCAGGTTCGGGCGGTCGTTAAGGGATTAAGCAGGCTTTTGGACTCTACCTGCTTCAGTCTGAAAAAAATTGCCAGCCGATGTCATGTTTGCCTCTATGGACATCAGATCCAGGCCTGATCGATCATATTATCTTTCAAATTCAAGCATAAGGGTTAAATTCATAAAGGTCATTAGGATTTTATTGCCATAGTAAGGTAAGTGTGGGAGTTGTTATTAAGAAGTGTTATTTCTCATTTAAATATATTAAAAGTTCCATAATGTTAATCCCTTGTGGACCAGCAGGGGGTGCATTGAGTTGCTTTGCAAAGCATTGCCTACCTATCTAATATTCAATAGGTTATGATATAATTCTCATTTAAATATTACAAACAAAGACCATAATCCACAAAGTTGAAAGGGGTTATTTGTAGTTAACTGTATTAATTGTCGTTAGATTGAATGACAGTTCATCTCGGTTGGAGACACAATATCCCTAATGAGAAGTTATTGAATTCAGCCTGTGCAGTAGTGCAGTATCCTGTAACATATCATGTGACTTCTCCCCTTCAATGGGCCTGGAAACCTCACACAGGGCAATTTAACCCCTTGAATGCTAGAGGGGTGTCCTACGCATTGTAACTCAATGCGTTGGACACCCCTCTGGCACTCAAAGAGTTCATTAGAACTGAAGCAATTCTGGAGCATACCAACTGCAGCATAGGGGGACAAATAAACACTTTACCGAATTACCCTTTAACCCTTTGAGTGCCAGAGGAGTATATCCATCTGGCACTCAAAGGGTTAACTGAAATGGGTCATTAAAGCCCTTGAATGCTAGAGAGGTCACCAATGAATAGCTGAAGACCATTCTAGCATTCAGGGGGTTAAAAGTCTGATTTAATAATTGGATAAGTTGGTAATATTTATCTCTCCTCTCTGGTGTAACTGGTTTGCACCAGAATTGCTCCTTTTGTCATGCCAGGACCTCACACCGGTTCCAGTACTTTTTTATGAAAAAAAAATATTTTAGGGCATTTCCTGTTGAGTAAAATAAGGGTACTCGCACTGCTGAAAGATGCATATGTCCAGCACTATAACAGTTTAAACCTGTGTTTTTTTACATTAGCAATGCCCGCTAGTGGTCAAATTCCAATTAGTTATTCTGTTACATTCTAATGGAGAAGAAAGTCAGTGACTTACAGTTCTCCATAGAATGTGATAGAAACTGCTGAGTCACTTCCTGTCAGTTAGAACTATCAGGAAGTAAACACAGTAAATTCACTTCCTGGTAATTTGAATTGTTAAAAATGTTGAATAAAACAAGTGACAGCAGGTAGAGTGCCCTTGTTTTATTCAGCAGGAAAAGCTCTATAACATAAATGTTTTCATAAAATAAAGTTCACTGCTCCTTTAAGGACTGGTAATGCTCCTGGTATGTCATAGAATTCCAGATTTGCCTCAACGTTGAATGCTGCTCGGCCACCCTGGAATCCATTTAGAAGATAAAAAATGACCCTGCGCGCTGCACTGGCCAGTTGCTAAGAGGTTAAAATGCAGAACATACAGCTGTGCACTCTGTGCTGTTAAACAGCCTTATACATTTGTCTCTTAAGGTGTGCTTAGGCTTCCATCTCACTGTAAGAGAGCGATTATAAAGCAGGTGGACACAGGGTTGCCACCCAGCCGGTATTTTACCGGCAGGCCAGTAAAAAATTGGCTTCTGTCCAATGTTAAGTCTATGGAGGGAATGCCATGGCCGGTATTTTTTTGAGAAAAAGGTGGCAACCCTAGGTGGACACAAGAAAAAGGTGCCAGAATTGAGCAGAATTAGCTATATAATAGCAATGTACAAACACAGTACAGCAATATATAAGCAACAGTACACAACTGCATAAGACTAGCAATGCAATGCCGCATTACATGAAACCAGCAGAGTATTGTATGAGACCAGCAGTGCAATATACCATTACATGAGACCAATAGAGTATATGAGAACAGCAGAACAAAACACCATAGCATGAAAGCCGCAGAGTTTTATACGACACCAGCAAGCAATACAATATTACATGATACAGAGTTTTACATGAGATAAGCAGTATATTATATGAAGCCAGAAGTGCAATGCTCTAATATATGAGATCAGCAGAGTATTACTTGAGACCAGCAGCACAAAACATCATTACATGAGACCAACAGAGTATCACATGAGACCAGCAGTGGAGTACATCAATACATGAAGCCTACAGAGTATGACATGAGACTAGCAGGGCAATACACTGTTACATGAGACCAACAGAGTATTATATGAGATCAGCAGTGCAATGTAACATTACAAGACCTTCAGAGTATTATATAAGAACAGCAGAACAATACACTATTACATGAGACCAGTAGACAATTACATGAGACCAGCAGGACAATCCAATATTAAGAGATCAGCAAATTATTACATTAGACCAGTAGTGGAATACATCAATACATGAAACCAGCAGAGTATTGCACGAGTCTAGCAGGGCAATACATAATTCCATGAGACCAGCAGACTATTACATGAGACACCTAATGCCATACTCCATTATAGCAGACCAGCATAGTATTACATGAAACTATGATGACAATATACCATAACATGAGTCCAGCAGCGTAGCACATATGATGATCAGGGCATTTCAAGATTACATGATACCAACATGGCAATACACAATACATGAAACCAGCACAGTAATATACCAGTATATGAGACCAGCGTTAGACAATAGAGCAGCAGGGCGATATCCCAGTCAAGTCCAGCAAACTATTACTTGAGAGAAGCATTACAAGACACCAGCAGAGTACTATATGAAACCAGCAATACAAGAGATCAACACAGTGTATTATGTGAGACTAGGAGGGCAATACACTGACATGAGACCAGCAGGTCAATATATCACCCATTATGGTAACAATGTATTGCCCTTCTGGTGGCATGTAATGGTACATTGCCCTGCTGGTCACTTGTAATAGATTTTAAAAAGATATTGGTCGTCTACCTAGTAAGCCCCCATTTAAACATTTGTCACCCTATTATACAGCTTTGCAGAGTTTGTTGGTACTAAAAATTATTATAATTATGTGACACAGAAGGAAATATGTATAAAGACACAAGTGGAGTATTTCTGTGCAAATCATTTGCTTCCCTTCAGCTGTAATACATATGCTTCAATGTGGTCATTATCAGTATGTAGATATCCAGCATCAATTTACCAACCAAACTAACTTAAAGGGTAAAAATAACCCCCTCCATTTACGTTACTATGAACAGAAAATCCTAACAGCACATATGATATTCTCCTTGCGGCTTTGTTTAACTCTTTGGGTGCGAGAGAGGTATCCAATACATTACATTGATACCCCTGTGGCACACAAAGGGTTAAGAGATAACCTCCTAAATCAGCTTGGTATGTTTGGAGGCAGACTTAAGAATTCATAGGGTGCCGAGATGAAAATGATTTTGATACACACTCACCTAATGATGCAGCACTGGTCCTTACTGTTGCGTTGCATATTAAAGTAACAATTATCTGCTATGGCAAAGATGTGTGGTGGCATTTCCCCAATCTTCTTATTGGTGTACAGGCGGATCTGGTCTGGGGTGTAGATTGGTAGTAACTGGTAGGGGTTCACCGCAACCAAAATGGAACCAGTATATGTCTGCAACATACACACGGGAGAACAGTAGGTTAGAGACTCACAAATACTTGATCAATTTAGTGTCAAACCTGAAAATTCCATGTCCAGATCTTTGTGATCAGAGTTAACGATCGATGATGCGCTGAGGTCACCAACTGATCCATAAGGGAACACTAAAAATTCACATAGATTTAAATGGGGACTGCTAGAGAGGTCTCCATTGTATTTATGTGTGTGTGTACTTGTGTGTATGTGTTTAACCTCTTAAAGACCAGGGGTTTTGTACATGTGGGGACCAGATCCATTTAATTTGCTGAGCCAACAAATGTTAGCGATCATGTGTACCTGAGCGAAATTCATCAAACTCCGTTTTGCCTCCTACCAAATCCCTCTCAGTCAGGTGGATGACCGGGAGAAGTTTGTTAGCAGGGCGGATGACTGAGAAAGATTTGTTAGGAGGCTGGATGGTGTTCGGGCGGATGGCTGAGAGACATTTGTTAGGAGGCAGGATGTAGTTTGTATGGATGGAAGATGAGTGACAGATGTTTGACTGGAGGAAGGTGGGAGTTTGGTAAGTGGAAGGATGTAGTTTGTATGGATGGAAGATGGGTGACAGAGGTTTGATTGGAGGAAGGAGGGAGTTTGGTAAGTGGAAGGATGCAGTTTATATGGATGGAACATGGGTGACAGCTTTGACTGGAGGAAGATGGGAGTTTGGTAAGTGGAAGGATGCAGTTTGGATGGAAGATGGGTGACAGCTTTGAATGGAGGAAGGAGGGAGTTTGGTAAGTGGAAGGAGGCAATTTGTATGGATAGAACATGGGTGATAGCTTTGACTGGAGGAAGGTGGGAGTTTGTAAGTGGAAGGATGCAGTTTGTATGGATGGAAGATGGGTGACAGAGGTTTGATTGGAGGAAGGAGGGCGTTAGTTAAGAGGAAGGATGAAGTTTGTAAGGACAGATGATGGTTGACAGTGGTTTGGTAGGAGGAAGGAGGAGTTTGGTAGATGGAAGGATGATTGATAGTAGTTTGGAAGGAGGAGGAAGTAAGGGTGGAGTTGAGATGTCCTAAAATGGACACCATACAATGGGAATTTGCTGAATCTTCATTTCTCCCCCATGGTGTGGTTGATTTGCATGCAACCCAAATGCAACAAATGCTGACACAAAAAGAATGTTCAGACTGATTTCTGATTAGTGACCATAAGGGTGTAGTCTGAGTTTCTCTACGTTTACCTTTGTATTAAGTCAACCTCTTTGTCACAGAAACAGGAGTGTGGTTTATTCAGACCCTATCACCTAAAAACACCTTTTGTGATCTTGAAAGCTTTCAAAATCAACTGTATGTTTCATTAGCCATTTTTTATTTAGAAAACATTTTTTTTAGTAATTTAGATGTATATATTATGCTGATTAAAGGGATAGTAATACTTAAAATGTAAAAAAATATGTTGTATGGTTTATCCCCCTGAGTAAGACAAGGGTATTCCCACTGCTGAAAGGTGTTTTATTCAAAAGTTATTACAGCTCAAAGTAGATTTTTTTTAGGTGCAATATCTCAGTGGCCTGAAATTGTACAGTGGCGCTGTTGCTACACCATCCTATGGACAGCTTTGGTCCTGGGACCATAAATCTCCATAGGATGGTGTAGTAACAGCACCACTGTACAATTTCAGGCCACTGAGATATTGCCATACCTGGGAACTCTTCGGATTTGCCCCGGAGACTCTGGCTTTGACAGAGATTTACCGGGTCTCCGGGGCAGAGGCTGATTCCTCCAGATGTGGGGAGTTTCTATTGAAATTCTGCCCACTTCTGCGCACCTAAAAATTTTTACTTTGAGCTGTAATAACTTTTCAATAATACACCTCTCAACAGTGGGAGTACCCTTGTTTTACTTAGGGGGATAAACCCTACAACATATTTTTTTTAAGGCTGTCACCAAGTCACTGACTCTGCTCAGAAATGCATTGTCCACCTCCCCAGCACTGACCTCCTGTCTTATCCTTACCATACTGGGAACTCTCCAGATCTGCCCTAGAAACCTGCTGATTCTCCAGTGGTGGTGAATGTCTTATTAAACTCTGCCCATTTTTCCTCCTTTCCACCCTGTTCCTCCCACTTCCAACACACTTCTCCTCCTTACTACCCTGTCCTGCCCACTTTATGACACAGGCCATTAAGTCCCACCCACACCTACAATTAAGCCCCACCCCTTTGTGACACTCATCACATCAGTGGCACCACATGAGCTCTATCCAAGGACTCAAAAAGACAACGTTTCCAGGTATGATCCTTACATTACCTCCTCCATTCACTGACACTGCTCAGCAATGCATTGCCAACCTCTCCTAGTACTGACTTCTCCTGTCTTATCTCTACATTACCTCCACACTCACTGACACTGCTGCATTTCCAAACTACCCTACAACTGACTTCCTGTCTTAGCCCTACATTGCCTCTTCCACTCACTGACACTACTCAACAGTGAATTGCTTACCTCCACTGGCACTGACTTCCTGTCTTATCCCTACATTACCTCCCTCACTTACTGATGCTGCTCAGCAATGCATTGCCCATCTAACCTAGCACTGACTTCCTGTATTATGTATCCTACATTACCTCCCCCACTCACTGACACTGCTCAGCAATGCAATGCCTAACTCCCCTAGCACTGGCTTCCTGTCTCAGACCTACATTGTTTCTTCACTCACTGACACTGGTCAACAGTGCATTACCAACCAACCCTAGCACTGACTTCCTGTCTTAGCCCTACATTACCGTCCCACTCACTGACATTGCTCAGCAATGCATTGCCCACCTCCCCTAGCACTGATTTCCTTTCTTATTCCTACACTAGTATCAAAGCCCGTATACACGGGCTAAAGTGCACCCAGCGGCCCCGGCTGCTGCCCCGGAGCAGAGACAGTCGATGAATCAGCGCGTTTGGTGAGTCTCTCGCCGAATGCGATGATTCTCAACGGGGAGCTCCAGACGGCTCACAGCGAAGCTCCGTGTGTGCGAAACCACACATACACAGTCTCTACGGCGCATGTGCGGTTACGCTCACAGGGAGAGATGCATTCTATCAATTTATGTTATAGGATTACCTCCCCCACTCACTGACAATGCATTGCCCACCTCCCCTAGCACTGACTTCCTGTCTTATCCCTACATTACCTCCCCCACTCACTGACATTGCTCTGCAATGCATTGCCCACCTCCCCTAGCACTGACTTCCTGTCTTATCCCTACATTACCTCCCCCACTCACTGACATTGCTCTGCAATGCATTGCCCACCTCCCCTAGCACTGACTTCCTGTCTTATCCCTGCATTACCTTCCCCATTCACCGACACTGTGCAATAATGCATTGTCCTCCTCCACGAGCACTGACTTCTTGTCGTATCCTTACATTCCATACTCCACTAACTGATGCTTAACCCTTTCAGTATTAGGAGAGGTGGGCATAGCATAATCTATAAATCTAAATAACTCAAAATCTAGGTTTCAAAATACAAAATAATACAACATATAGGCGATTTTGAAAGCATTTTAAAAATGTACAAACGTTGTGCTTTAGGTTGTGCTTTAGTGTAGATACTAAAACTCATCATGATATCATAACTTGTTATAACACAGAAAAAATCTGGGGCACATTCCATACCATGTCATAGGTATACGATAGGACATGTTTAATTCTGTGACAAATGTATATGACAGGAGACGTTTCATTCCCTGACATATGTATATGACACAACATGTTTCATTGAATGACATATGTATATGACACAACATGTTTCATTGAATGACATATGTATATGACATGACACGTTTCACTGAATGACGTATGTATATGACAAGCTTGCATGCAGTTAATGTGACAATTTTCATACAACAGTTTAATGTTTATACCAGGAATGTACATGGGAAAAAATAGTGCACATGCAAAAGGACTGTGAAAATGTCTGTATGTGAGGCTGATGCCTCACCGTAATTTTTTGCATACAATTGCTTCGTTTCCGTCAGAAAAAAAAACGTAAAAGTGGACGTGGTTTAATCTACCGTCATATTTTAATGTATTTTCAGAAAAAAATCTTATTTCAGCCATAACTTTTGTGTCTGTTTAATGTTATTAAAAATGGTCTAAACTTGGAGAAGACATTTTTAACCTGTTTCTTTGAAATTTTTCATTTAAAGATAAAATTAAAGTTTTATTAAAGGCAATATTCATTAAACTCATCTTACTCTCATTTTTAATTGTTTACAACACATTTTGAAACATGACAGGTTTACATCTGAAAATGCTGTCTTTCTTTTAACACCAGCTCATTTTTTTCATTATGACGACCTTTAGAACATCATGACCTAAGTGTTTATGTAGTTATAAGACTGAGCCACTCAAGTAAATTACTATCCCCTTGTAATCCTTCAGCACTGGCTGGTTTAGTGGGAGTAGTGCTGGATTTAGTATTTGTTTTGTTTGTTTTATTTTGGTCAAGGTAAGACCACCAATTTGCAGTATATACAGTTTTCAACCGTTAAGTGTTGGGTTTGCATATTTTATTTATTAAAAAACAAACAAACAAACAAACAGGCGTTACCTACTGTAATCTTTGAAACCATACACTAGGCCCTTCTATTTTCGCACTTTGTCTTCTTCATTTATGACTTGGTAATGTGGTGAATGTTGCAGTGCTTTTGGCAGCCATTTTGTTTTTGCAGATATCTCAAATGACATAACAGAAAATATGTGTAGCTTTGTGCAGCTCATGGTTCCACAAATACAGGTACTGATTTTACTATTCATTGTTACTTTCGGCCTATGCTGTGTGATATTTATAATAAAGCCAGGATTACTTATTGTACTTGGAGCTGCCTCATTTGAGGTAGCAGTAACAACAAAATGGCCACCCCATTCCTACATCTTTCACAACTTCCCTCTGTGATAAATTAAAAAAGAAGCTGTTGTGTGCAATGAATATCAGGGGATACACAAGATGAACTGGTAAATAAGTATTTAAGTATTTGAGTGAACATTCACCTTTATAGACTAACAATCATGTGGATAGTGACTTATCAGAAGAAGTGCTTCCCTGGGGGAGAGCAGAGCCAATGATACATGGGATTGATGGACCAGTCAGGTAACAGAACAAAGGTCTGAAAAGAGACTTTCAGTGCACCCTCACTGGTAGGGTTACCACCTTTTCTTCAAAAAAATACTGGACATGGCATTCCCTCCATAGACTTAACACTGGACAGAAGCCAATTTTTTACCGGTCTGCCGGTAAAATACCGGCTGGGTGGCAACCCTACTCACTGGTCAAGCTAGAATGGACAGAACAGCAAGACTTAGGGGTCAAAGTTCATTTCTGTTGGACATGGAAGCCTGATACAAATGGTGCATGGAGACTGCACACACATAACCCTCAAAGTTTGTGACGGAGAGATATATGCTTTCAGGTTGCATCCAGCACACTACCAGCCGGGTGAGGGGGATCAGATTTCTGACCCCCAAAATGTTTGAAAGGAGCAATTTTGAGGCTATACTGTAAAGCCCGGTGCTTCTTACTAGGTCTGTTCACATAATGGCAGACTTTGTAAAACAAAATTGTCCTTTTAGTTAGATTTTTTAATAGTAACATAACATTTGTTGCAAAACACAAACAGGTCACAGTAGGTTGTAATCTCTTGAATGCTAGAAAAATGTACAATGTATTACAAAGCAAAGCATTGGAGACCCCCCCTAGCACCCGGGAGGTTAAAAAATGCGAAGCATCTCTGATGAATGAACCATGATGGGAGTTTGCAAGTCAAGTCACATGGATAACAGTGCAGTGATCTTAGATGGGACATGAGGGTGGAATGAATGAGGCAGTGATGTCACAATGGAAGCCGCAGTATGAATGGGGAAGAACGCACACTGCACTGTACTTACCCGCCCACCGCAGTTAGTCTTAAAGGAAGAGAAATGCATTCACTTACTAGAGGTAGTACAGCAACATAAGGATCATTAACATAGTTTTAATCAGGATTTTCTAAAAAGCCATCTGATTTAAGATAATTTTACCAATCTGATTTAACCCACTGTGTGCCAGAGGCTTTGCAATGCATTCCGTACCCCGCTGGCACTCAAAGTGTTAATCATAATTCACTCACTGATTAGGGGCTGGATACTGTGAGGCTGGTGCAGCAAGAGACAAACCAACCTCACCATATTGGACTAATAAATGCTGCCATTTATATAAATGAATCTATCATTAAATGTATCTATTTAAACTGCCTATAACTTGACCTTTTTGTTTTTCAGTCAGTTTAATAGTTTTGGGGATTTTTGGTTAGTAGTTGGGGAATATGATCTCAGCAGAGCTTTGTTCTCTGACCTGTCTGATAAAGCTGCATAGTGAATTACATGTCCAGAAAATGACCACATTCTTTCTTAGAACTCTTTCACAGAGGTGACAGAACTCTGTGCTGCAGCCTCCTGTTACAGTTCTGTTGCCCATGTTGTAAGCTAGCCTTTCTCCTGTGTTCCACCGACCATGCAGGAAGGGAGTGTCTAAGGGCTGGCCAGTGGGATCACTAACAGTGTATTAATAGCTGACGCTCATTGGGTCACGTATTTATTGGAAGTTGCAATGAGCATCACAGCCTCTAGCATCACATCTGTGAAAGCTCTGCAGATAGCCCCATAGGCCTCTCTATATATCCCCCATTCATGTATTTATTGCTTACCCCTGCTTTAGCCTATAACAAACAAACACAAAAAATGAACACATTTTAAATGAACTGGCCAGTACAGTTGTCTATAAACCAGGATATAAACTGACCACATTAGTATTTAAACTGTGCATTACAGTAATATATAACCCAGTAAAACTGGGCCAAGCCAGGAGTAGATGTCTGGTCCAACTGCACTGCTCACACCCACAATCTGGCGTGTTGATTACCATTAGGCCTACTATGCCGAATGGAAAACCCAGCCCTAATTTTTGCTGAGTAACAATGAAAAAACAGAACACTCAGTCAAATGCAAACACATCTCTTTCCCCCCAAAAAAGGGGAATTTTGCCCTAGGAATAAGTGGCTATTAATTTGTTTACTACAGCAAACAGGCATAACTTCCCATATATTATCTTCATTAAATCTCCAGTTTCCTTTATATAGTGATGTCTGTTTAAATCTGCCTCTAGGTCACACCTCCCCATGGCAAACAATGGATTTCAGTAGACCCGAATGACTCATTAGGGGCACTACTCCTTATCAGACTGCAAACAACAATTAGCAATGGATTAAAACAGAGATCCATATAGAAACAGTAAATAGAAATAACTGATACCTACCTAGGGAAGTTCTTCTGATAAATAAAGAGCCAATTATTCTTAGGGTATACTTCTCCTTTAATCGACCCCCTTCCTGCATGTTGAGCGGGGCGTGCTCTGACCTGTAATCATTCAACTCACTCTTCTATCCCCCCCCTTTATATAGTATGGGGAAGAACGATCACAATATATAAAAATCTACTCACCCCATAAACACTTATGTTTCTGAACAGGGAGGATTCAGGGAACCCCCTTCTATTCCTCTTACAATTTACATGGAGAGGAGGAATAAATCTCTCTATATAAAATTCTAAGTAGTATCTGGTTTGCTGTCCACCCTGCCCCAAGGCGGCATGGGTTGGAAATCGGCCACATGCAGGGAATAATGGGTGGCAATTTTCACACCTGTGAAAGTTGCTGCAGTGAGACGCGGTACTGCAATGGTCCACTGGGTTCCTGATATGCATGGTGTGCCCAATCGCACTAGCAATGATGTGCACCATTTGCTAGTCATTACATAAAATTAGGGGAGGGCTGGCAACATACGGTCCAGGGGGCAAATACATTAAGTGGCCCATATCTATAATCGTCCAAGCCGATTGTCCCAGCCCACTCCTGTTTCGTTAATTTTAAAATTGTCCTTAATGTTGTAAAGTAAGACAAGTGATACCACAGAGCTTACAGTTGAAATTGGGCTACATTAGTGATACTACAGTGCTTACAATTTAACCCTTTGCATGTCAGAGGGGTACGCAATGCAATGCTTTGCATACCTCTCTGGCACTCAAAGGGTTAATTAAAGCAACACTAGTGATGCCACAGAACTTGCAAGGGAACTGGATTATGTTACTAGTGTAGCTCTATTTGGATTATACCTCTGCGGTATCATTTGTATATAGATTCATTTCAATTGTAAGCTCTGTGGTATCACAAGTGTAGCTCCATTTACAGCAGCAAATGGGAGATTGAGTGAGGCAGTGGCCCACCGGCCCAGACACATGGCCAGCCCAGGGGGCAATTGCCCCCCAGGCCAGCCCTCCCCTGCATAAAATAGCTTTTGGGGTCACAGGTGAAAAAGGTTAAACCTTCTAATGTCCAAACTGCTAGATTATTTAATATTCTAAACTGGGTGGACATTTAAAAGTGATGCATCAAATGCCATCCATTATATAAATCAATTACAGTTGTAGCTTTTTGAATTAGTAATTCTGATGAAGGACCAGCTTACCATAGGTAATTAATATTCCCAATGATTTTCATGGGGTTTTTAACTCTTTTAATAATATCAAGGTCTCCAACTCATTGCTTTGCAATATGTTAAAGACCCCCTAGCATTCAAGAGGTTAACACCCCCAATTAAACCAGTGAGAATTAAGTGAATTTTTAGGTCGCCCCTATGGTGCGTCTGTTCCAGAATGCTTCGGTTATTTTAAACCTTTGAGTGCCAAAGAGGTACACAACTCAATGCAAAGCAATGTATTGTGTATGACTGTGTCACTCAAAGGGTTAAGCACATCTGACGCAGTGTCTCTGAGATGTGATCCTTAAAGCAAAAGGAAGTATAAGTAAATACGTTTCACTTCCTGGTTTCAGCTCCTTGGGTTCTTAAGTCATCTCTAATGAATCCCTTTCCAGTGCGTTGGAGACATCTTTACCACCCAGTGGATTACAGGAGCAGTAAGCTTTATTAAATGAAAACCTGAAATGTTCCTGCTGAGTAGAACAAGGTCATTCCCACTGCAGTCAGATGTTTTATTCAAAAGTTATAACAGTTCAAATCTGTTAATATTCTCTGGAAACAGAGATCCAGGAAGCTTACTTACTGATAGTACAGACTGAAAGGAAGTGACTCAGCTGTTACTTTCACATTGTATGGAGAACTGGGGGATATTCACTAAGCAGTGATAAAGAGGTAGTAAAGTGGAGATTGCTTCTCCAGTTTATCCCTTCTCCAGTTCCTATGTTATTCTATGGAGCCTATGCATTAAGATTTCTTCAACTTTGGAGATCTTAAGGCTCGATTCAAATGTTGGCGTTAAAACCAATGTGAAGAAAAAAATTGCCTTCTCGCGTTAAGCAAGACCAGGTAACGTGAGATTCAAATCTTCCTTACCCAGAAAGGCTAACGAGCGATAACCAACAAAATACACGTTAACCTTAAACCTGCTTCCCATAGAAAATCTTACCTAAAAACACACGATAAAAATGTTACCTAGCACCACAGCCAATCACAGCACTCCAAAGTATCAAGTTCAGTCAGAAAATCCAAAATCCACGTTGACAGTTCTGAACAGCTTTCTCTGTGCTTCCCTACCCAACCACTAGGGGAACACAGAGATGGCTTTCAGCACCGTGGACACCTTTGAATGCCATAGGGATGTGCACTGCTCACCCCTGTGGCATTCAAAGGGTTACAATCAATAAAACTAGTACACCAAGCACTACACAATGCCCCCTTCCACATCCCCACTCTTAGTATGTCACATATATTGCATATATGTGACATACTAACCCCATCCACATCCACCTCATGGACTTCCATGTAGTGGACAAATCTATCTTTTATTCCACAATTAACCCTTTGAGTACCAGAAAGGTAGGAAAGAATTGCTTAGCATGTTTCCTACCCCTCTGGTACCCAAAGGGTTAATAGGCAAGGTATGGACTACATACCTTGCCTGTATATATGTGTGTGTGTGTGTGTGTGTGTGTGTGTTTTGAACTTTTTTTTTTAATTAAAATACTATTATTAGACATTAGTTTAAATTAGATCTCATTCATTTTTAACCCCCTACCTCCTGTTTCCCATTGCTATTAGTACTTTTGCTCCACTCTCCTTCAAATGGAGAGTGGAGCAAAAGTACTAATAGCAATGGGACACAGGAGGTACGGGGTTAAAAATGAATGAGATCTAATTGAAACTAATGTCTAATAATAGTATTTTAATAAAAAAAAAGTTCAAAACACACACAGACACACACACACACACACACACATATATACAGGCAAGGTATGTAGTCCATACCTTGCCTATTAACCCTTTGGGTACCAGAGGGGTAGGAAACATGCTAAGCAATTCTTTCCTACCTCTCTGGCACTCAAAGGGTTAATTGTGGAATAAAAGACAGATTTGTCCACTACATGGAAGTCCATGAGGTGGATGTGGATGGGGTTAGTATGTCACATATATGCAACATATGTGACATACTAAGGGGGTGTGTGTGGAAGGGGGCATTGTGTAGTGCTTGGTGTACTAGTTTTATTGATTGTAACCCTTTGAATGCCACAGGGGTGAGCAGTGCACATCCCTATGGCATTCAAAGCTGTCCATGGTGCTGAAAGCCATCTCTGTGTTCCCCTAGTGGCTGAGTAGGGAAAAGCACAGAGAATGCTGTTCAGAACTGTCGACGTGGATTTTTACTCTGCCTACTGTGCTGTTCTCCAAAAAAAAATAGGCGTTAGATTTCTGGAGAGAAATGTTGCAATTTAACGCGCGTTAGCCCTAACTCCAACATTTGAATAGCTTTTGGCGTTGCTTGTACATTATCCTCTATGGGTGAAATCTTGCTGTTCTGGCGACGGGTGACGTGTGTTTCAGAACTGGCGTCGCTTCTTACTAGTGGAACATTTGCATTGCTCAGTTGACGTTAAAACCAGCGTCTCCAGTTTTTTCTACCGACGCCAACATTTGAATCGAGCCCTTAGTGCCTAGGCTCCATAGAATAACATAGGAACTGGAGAAGAGATATCACTGGAGAAGTCATCTCCACTTTATCTCCACTTTATCACCACTTAGTGAATCTTCCCTCTGACATTAGTGACTCAACTCTCC